>JAIUCT010000012.1:3674814-3688271 GCA_021307375.1 Tetraneura akinire | reverse complement strand
ATTTTCAAAACTGCAAATATTCTTAAGTTATAAATACAAAACATATTATAAAAGTTTGTGCCTGACATCAGTAATGTATCTCTTTAAACAAAAAGAAAATGTTGAATAATGTCTTGTAATAGTTAAATAATACACAATGTTAATAATATTTAGAGTTCATTATAGTATGTTCTTTTTATATATGATATATTATGATTGTTCCACTATTTTTTCTTTAAAATTGAGAAAATTAAGTTTTTTCGATTTTATATCGTATTTTATATTTTACATCGTATTGCTGAACTATGGTATAATAAACCAAAAGCGCTAACATGGAAAAATTAAGAAATTAAAAATTAATATTATATCTTTTTATACAATTTTATTAGTTGATGTAAATTAATTTGATTAATATACCTAGCCTTATAATTTTATTAGTATATATATTTTTTTCTTACAAAATTTTACTTGTTCTTATTAATTTAAGTAAGATTTTTAAAACTGCAAATATTCACAAGTTATAAGTAAAAAAAAAAAAAAAACACTTAAAACAAAAAGTAAATTTTGAATAATGTCTTGTAAAGTTAAAATAATACACAATGTTAATAATATTTAGCGTTCATTATAGTATGTTCTTTTTTATAAATAATATGATTATTTAACTATTTTTTCTTTAAAATTATTGTAGAGTAAATTTTGTTTTTGGTTTTTTATCTATTACCAAACTATGGTATAATTAAACTTAAGTGCTAACATGGAAATATTAAGAAATTAAAAATTAATATTATAATTCTTTATACAATTTTATTAGTTGATTTAAATTAATTTGATTAATATACCTACTTTATTATTTTATTAATATACTATTTTATAAATAATAATATTAATTCTTAGTACTTATAATTGTATTATAATAGATTAATAAAAGGATAATAATATACCTACTTAAATGATACACTATTTAAAATGTAGTATAACTTTATACAGTAATAAATTAATGATTTGCCTATTAATCAAGATTACAAAAATAAATAAAATCATACAAGTACCTTATAAAATAATTGGTAAATTACTATGAAATTAATAAAATAAAACTATAATTATAATTGAATACAAAATGAAATACACGAAGAACCTTGATCTCTCACTTACCAGGTGATCTTTTAATTCTTATTAAGTCAATCAATAGATTCGTCTTATTACTAATCGAAACATTTTTTAATGTGTTATTAACAGTATTTTAATTTGTAACATAACAAAAATAATTATTTTTTGCAATTCCTTAAAAATAAAAACAACTTACATTTTCTAATATCTCTTGAAACATTTCTCCGTTTAATTATTTGTAAAATATATTTCCATTCTTCAATGTAACGTCTTATAAAATTACCAAACGATGGAAATTATATCCAATAACTTTCATGATTTCTAATTAATAACATTACATTCCACAGTTAATCAAATCCCTAAAAATAAATATTATATTATAAACAAAAAAATTAATAATACATAAAAAATTAATTTCTTAATTAACATAAGTTCATATTTTTTTGTAATTTAAACTTTTGTATTACGATAGAGATAGACTATTCAATCGCATATGATTTTATTCAAGGTAAAATATATATTTTAAAACTTTTTGATACATTGATTATTAGGATAAATATTTAAAATATATTTAACATAATCTTCATATAATATTAAAGCCGTAGAAGAATCATTTGTTCCAATTGTAAATTGTTGTATCTTGCATTGATTTGGTAATGTGTTCTATGAAATATTCAAATTTAAATAATGAAACTTTGTAGTATAATATTGATTATGCATAACTCACCAGTTCTTTATTAATCGAAGTTTTATTATATATAATATCGTAGGTTAATTAATACAATTGGAAAATAACTAAATGAAAAAAACTTTCATTATTATCTAATTCATCAATGGACACGGTTAATAATGTATTTTTGTCAAGTTGTTTTTTAGATTTTTGAAATTGATTATCTGCAATATTTGTTGTTTTAAAATTATAAGCTATAATAATAAGTCAAAATTACAGACTAATATTAAATGTAAAATTTATTTGTAAATTAATAAAAAAAACAATATAAGATATTTATATTATAATTTATAATATTTGAATGATAAAATGCATTATGTATACATATTAACTAATACCTGTTGTTTCATTTTGTTTGGGAATAGAAATACACTACACAATACATCAACTGTGTGACACAAATTATCTTTATTAACATCCAAGGCAATAGAATCTATGTCTATATGATCGGTGTCTATTAAACACACATAAAACATGTCACATATTATAATAATCTAATATATAATAGTTGTATATATATACATTTATTTTATATAAGACATCTATTAAATTAATACATATAGCATATAGGTAAGGTATAGCCACAGTACCGGATTAAGTCCAAACATAGCCCTAGGCACATATTTTTTCCAAGCTTCAAGTATATAACTTGAAAAAATGAATAAAATTTTTAACCTTTAATATTAAATATTTATTTTATATTTAAATATAAATTTATTATTAAATATTTTATTTTATATAGGTATAGAAGTTAAAATAAAAATTAATTTCATTATTATCATATTAATATTATATAATAGTGTATGTTTAAAAAAAATAGGTACCTTAGACATTGTATACAATGTCTGGGCATTGTATTACAATGCCTGATTTATCCACTTGGACCGTTACATATATATAAATATAAACTAAATTTAAAATACATAAAAATTTTAAATTTTCGAATACAATAACATATTTACCCACTAGAAAAATAGTCCCCTCAATTGCTTAGCACTAGCACGTGATTACCTTGCCTATACGTTAATCCAGCGCTGGGTATACTATATCGCTATGGTCTCATTTAAAAATATGTAATGAAAAAAGTACAATTCAGTACCACAGAAGTCAAATAACATAAGTCCATTTTTTTTTTTCAAAAATGAGTTAATTCTATAATCGGAATATCTATTTTATGATCTTTCTATTGGTATTAAAACTTAAGTCCAATATACAGTAAATTCATAGATAGACAGAAGTATACTATCATAAGTCCTAAACTATGTTAGAGGTAATATGATGTAAGTCCAGTGCCATAGTTTTCTTCTGAGTTAAAATGTAGAAAACTAAATAATATTATTGAAGTATATAAACGTAAGTCAATTAATGATAATTCAGTTTGGCCAGAATATTTAACCCAAGTAACAAGTGAGCCAAAGCCAATAAGTAAATTAAAAATTTATTTATTAATTTTTATAAATAAATTAAAAAAATAATCACAATTATAAATTATAATGTATATTAACAAAAAGACCTAATAATAATTTTGTTTTGTCTCTCTTGTAAAATATACATTTTGTGACTTACGTTACTCGACTTCTGTGGTACAGAATTATTTAAGTTAAACATTTAAAATATAGTCCTATCACTGGATGTTGCCATACACAAGTAAAAACTTTTGAAAACTGCTTTGAGTTTTTGTGTTTTAATTACATTTTGGATGGAGTCATCTTTAGTGTCAAGTATAAAACTATCTCTAAATTTTAATTTTAATTGAAAAGTATTATTTTCATTGAGGCCAGTAAAATCTAATTTTAATTAAAAATATTGTTGAAAAAATAAAAGTTCAAATGTGTATAAACAATGAGTGTCTTAAAGAGTGCTTTTCCAAAATTTATAAAAAAAAAAATTAACTTCACCATGTCTTCATATAAGATACATATATTGAAAAATGTATTTATTTTTAATATTATATTTACTCTTGGAAAAAATATCCAATCGGTTTTAAAGATGAGTTAAAACAAAAAATAGATCATAATATTCCAAATTATAACGAATTAATTTACTATGTTACCAAAGAGGCACTACCAAGCTACTTGTTTAAAAACATTTTTTTATTTCTAAACTTCTAAAGTCACTGTGTCGTCTTCGACAATAATACCTGTACGATAATACTAAAATATAATTAAATTAATTTAAAATAAAAACGTTTTACCTTCATTTGAGATTGCTGTACGCTTCACATATTTTGATCGGAACATAAATTTTTTTCTTTTTAATTTTGCAATATTACAATTTCCGATATGTCGGCTCCAATTAGTATTGTTTAAATTATTATTATTATTTTTTTTTTTTTTTTACCACAAGAACACATTTGTGACATTATAAAGAAAAAACAAAGTAAAAAATAATAATAAATTATTACCTATATTATAAAAAAATTGTAATAAACAAATTATAATATAATACTTATAGTCAGTAAGAATGGACTGCACACTGAAAACAGGAAAGCTCGATAAACGAACAAATCATAGAAAAGAGAATAACAAATAACGATTATAATTAATATAATAATAAACATTGGGTAAATAAAATTCTAGAATTTTCGACGACTGCGATTTCTAATGAATGGGAAAACCGTACTAGCCCGGCTATTGCACTTATTTTAACCATAATATTATTCCGGACACGGGAAATGAACATTAGATTAAGCAGAATATAAACCACAGTTGATTATTAAATTACTAAAGGTGCTCGATTATAATTAATTATTCATATCAAAGTTTAAATATAAATTAATCATAAACTAAATGTTCAGTCGTAGGAATTGGATATTCCCAATATTTATACACAAAAGGTAATGCAATTGTATTATATTGTACGAGTAACGAGTATAAGTATATTTTTTAATCGTCATTTTAGATTCTGAGCGAAGCGATCTTTTTTTGTTTTTTTTTTTTTCTATTCTGAAGACATTTTTACTACCCGAAATAATGCTCCGATTATCGCGAATAGCATATGTTTCCGGAAGGAAAGTGGATGTAGTTGGTACTTTATTTAGGTCATTTTTCGAATTTCTCAAAATTGACTATAAGCGGTAGAAAAAACTTCGAAAAAATGACGAAAAAACGGCAATTTTCACGAATTTGATTTCTATATTTCTCGATAACTCGGGTAATTTTTAAGATAGAGAATTGAAAATTTGTTTGGGTGTTCACATAGCTATTATATATATGTGGTAAAATTTTGGAACCGTTACGTTCATTTTTCTACAAAATATTGGACATTGAATATTTTGTAAAATTCTCGTTTTTACGTATATAATGATTGATAAAATTGGCAATTTTTGGTATTAGGGTCTGAAAATTTTACTGAAGTATACTTACATATTACTTAACATCACACTAAAATATTAGAAAAATCCCTCATCTCAATTTTTTTTTATAGCTGTTTTAATTTGATATTTTTAGTTCAAACGAAAATTATAATTTGACCGAATTTCGCTCAAATTCTAATTAAAATTAAACGCTATGATTCGCACACCTGTATCCTGTGCGGCAAGAGTATCAGCTCATCTTTTTCTTTTCGATATTTTGATATAAACATTTTTTGTAAATTCTATATTATGTAGGATTTAGTATTTACACCAGGTTTATTAGTTTAATAACGTACAAGGTACAACTACAAAGTGTACAAATTATTATTATTATACATTTATGATTTATACATGTAACACAATATTAGTAATTTAATACGGTTTCTTCTTTATATTATGAGTGTTTAATCTTTCTTAATATAGTTGTTGTATAGATTATTATTATAATTTATTTTGTTTTAAAACAAAATTTTTTAATATATTATTGAGTCCAGGAAATAGAATTTAGAGGGGGACCCATCCCAATTTTTAATGAAGCGGCCGCTTCATAAATTACATATTCGCGCCGACACTGCATGGTTGTATACTTGTATACCTATTATGTATAGGTTAATAGGTATATTCTAATTAATAATAATTATAATCAATATTCAATCTTTGGTTGAGTTGTACTAATATAATATTAAATATTATAACTTTATAAGCATACCTAACAAGCTATAACTAAATGTAGGTAATTTTTATCGTACATCATTTCACCCATGGGGCAAGGACCCAGCGACTCACCCACCCCTTTTAAAAGGGGTGTTCGTTTCCAACCCTGTGATATAGGTTCGGCACCACTGGTAATGGTTCCCAAATTTTACCACATATATATATAATATCTATGTGAATATCCAATAAAATTTTCAAGTCTCCAACCACCACACAATTGCCCGAGTTATCGGACAATTATTAAATTTATTGAAAAGTATATTAATTCGATTAATATCTCAATTTTCTTCATTATTACCTGGATCAAGTCAAAAAATTATTCTTGCCGTTAAAAATCATGTATATAATTATAATATTACCTATTAGTAATTTAAATTGTACAAATGATAGTTTCTTAGAAAATCATAAATTAAATCTATTTCTATTAATTTCTAAGTAATATTTAAAAGTTCAGCTTAATTATGTGGCCAAGTTAAAAACAAATGAAGAAGTTAGTAAATGTTATTTATTGACAAAATTAATATTATTTAACAATCAATGTTTTATTTAATATGTTATATATTGTATGATTTATATTGATATTGTGTATTATATATTGATATTAAATATTGTTTATTTTTTCTATTGTTTAGTATTGTTTTTTTTTGTTTTAGGTATTGTTACGAACCGACCTATCATACCAGAAGGTGACCGGTCAAAATATCTCTAACTAAAATATCTTTATTCAATAATATCTCCAGTCAAAAATATCTCCTGTTAAAATAACTGCAAATACGAATATTATTGAATGCTGAAAATTTCCCCTATAGCGCTATATTTTATAAGTTATAAATTTATATTTAATTTATCAATCAAAGCGACAAAAATTACTATATTCTGTATACCTACTTGTATAGTTGTATAAAGTACAAATAATGGAGATAACATTGTAAATGTATTTAATTATCACTATTCAGAATTCTGATCTATACCTGTATATATTCTGTATATCTACTTATTATGAGGATATATTGTTATAGTTTAAAAATATATGGCTATAAAAATCGCATCTCATAATAATTTATATACCTGTACAAGAGATATTTTTGATTGGAGATATTTTTGACTGGAAATATATTGACCGGAGATATTATGACATGGAACTGTATCAGAAATTATAATACCTAATTCACAGTCTGTTAATAATATTAAACTTTTTATTAGTTATATTAATAACTTTTAATAATATTTTTATTTAAATAATAATATTAATTATTAAAAATTATTTATATAATTCTACCTTCCATAAAAACATTTGCAGTTGAAAAGTCTATCTTAATACAAAATTTTAAATTACAAAAAAAATATGAACTTATGTTAATTAAGAAATTAATTTTTTATCTATTATTTATTTTTTTATTTAAAATATAATATTTATTTTTAGGGATTTGATTAACTGTGGAATATTATTAATTGGAAATCATGATAGTTAATGGATATCATTTCCATCGTCTGGTAATTTTATAAGTTGTTACATTAAAGAATGGAAATTTATTTTAATAATAATTAAACGGAGAAAGTTTCAAGAGATATTAGAAAATGTAAGTTGTTTTTATTTTTAAGAAATTACAAAAAAAATATTATTTTTGTTATGTTACAAATAAAACTACTGCTAATAACACATTTAAAAATGTTTCGATTAGTAATACAACAAATGTATTGCTTGATTTAATAAAAATCAAAAGATCACCTGATAAGTGAGATACCAAAATGTTCTTTGTGTATTTTATTTTGTATTCAATTATAATTATAGTTTTATTTTATTCATTTCATAATAATTTACCAATTATTTTACTAGGTACTTTGTATGATTTTATTTATATTTATAATCTTATAATAAATAGTAATTTTCAAAATTAGTTTTCTTCATTTGTCCATTTACCATTATTTTTTGGGAATGGATTCTTTCACATAGAAGTATATTTTTGAAAAATTAAAAAAATGACATAAATAAAGTAGCAATTATAGACAATAATTCACTACCAGATCACAGATGCATACAGCATATCTCATTTGTATTTTGAGGTAAACAAATCACTTTTAGTATCAAATTGTTCTATACATAAATCAATATATTCCTAGCTTTGTTTGCACATAATTAGAACTATTTTCATGCATACCTTTTATAAATGTATAATCTTTCACTTGAACTTAAAACAGTACCGAGCATATTTTTTTATATTATAATCATACCAATTTATAATTTTATAATAGCATAAATTTTCTATAATCTTAATAATGCGCACATATCTTATAAAGAAAAATATATATATACTAATAAAATAATAAGGCTAGGTATTAATCAAATTTATTTACATCGACTAATAAAATTGTATAAAGAAATATAATATTAATTTTTAATTTCTTAATTTTTCCATGTTAACGCTTTTGTTTTATTATACCATAGTTCAGTAATACATATATAATCAAAAAAACCTAATTTACTCAATTTTAAAGAAAAAATAGTGGAATTATTATAATATATCATATATAAAAAGAACATAATATAATGAACTCTAAATATTATTAACATTGTGTATTATTTAATCATTACAAGACATAATTCAACATTTTCTTTTTGTTTTAGGTAAGAGATACATTAATGACGTCAGGCACAAACTTTTACAATATGTTTTATATTTATATCTTTTAAAAATCTTACTTAATTTAATAAGGCCAAGTAAAATTTTGTATATAAAATTTACATGACTTATTTAATGTTAACTTACAGTAAAAATTAATTTTTAAAAAAAATCTATTAGGTACATTAAAAAATACAATACAAATACTAAATTATGGATTTTATAAAAATAAAATTATGTTTCATGACATGTAAATTTAAAGAAAAAAAACATATATATATTCAAATAAATTGAAAATATCCTATTTTTCTACATAGCATTCAATCTATTTTTTTACTTGTTTTTCCTCAGCAGCCGGGAAATCATTTTTAATATTGAGTGTTTGTCTAATCTGTTCAGCTGATTTACCTTTAATCATATTTGCAATAGTCTTGCAACCAGCTTCCATCAGGTTGTGGATTTCCAAATAATTTGCCGCTGAGATAAGTTCACATAGTGTTTTATTATCCACATTCAAGAAATCAGCATCCCAACTAGATATATCATCTGAGCGTCTACCGCGTCGTCCGTTGACTTTGTTGACTTCTGTTGGTGGTGGATCATCCTTGTGATAGGTGGCCCATTCAATAATTTTTTTTAATATGCGTGTATTTACTTTTAACAATGGAACGATTTCTTCGTCTTCTTCCTCCAGACCCAAATTTTCAACCATAGTTTTGATAACTCCTGAGACTTTAGCGATTTCGAAATCAACTTGAAATACTTCGCCGTCGGAACTCTGTAATTTAATCTTAGGCATTTTGTCAATTTAAGATAATTACCGTGTGATTCTTAAAAGTTGAAAATGATATTTTGAATGGCTATGTTATTTGATTATCCACAACCGAATAACTGACGTTGACTGATGAATTGATGACCAATTGCACTTTTAAATTTCTACGTCTGTACTTTTAATAAATGTAATCCTTAAACAATAAATATAGTAAAAGTATGAGATTTAACAGTGTG
Organism: Tetraneura akinire; assembly: GCA_021307375.1. NCBI lineage: Eukaryota > Metazoa > Arthropoda > Insecta > Hemiptera > Aphididae > Tetraneura > Tetraneura akinire. The sequence continues at coordinate 3,678,757 of JAIUCT010000012.1, read as the reverse complement.
TTTAGTAAACTGTATAGGAATAAATTTAAATTTAAATCTATACCAATAGTCAATACTAATATAATATTGTGCTCACCATTTACGCTGGTACTAAATAATGAAGATTCAGGGTTTAGCATTCGCCATTCAGATTCAGTCTTTCGGATTATGTCAGTATAGGGAACAATAGGAAATAAAAGAATACACAACGCATGATATAATAAACGGAATCCGTATTATAATCGAGCGTATTTACGTTATAGATTGTGCAAGTATGGCGCTGGTCTTTGGCCGTTTCTCATTGGTTTATAATACTATCAAAGAATAGATGAAAACAGAATGGACACTCTCTAAAAATTTACATTAGCCTTATGGGGATCCGACAATTTCAAACTAAATGCCGCCCACTGTAGCCAAATACAGGGAAAATATAATACCGCGTACAATAATCAGCACTGTATGTTAGCGGGATTAGAATTTAAAATGCAACAACTCACAAATTTTTTTTTTTTTAATAAAATATTCCATTATAAAAAAATGAGAATTTATTCATTCAAAAGAAAAAATGTATAATTTACAAATTTCAAAGATTTACAATGAATAAAATCAAATCATTAACACAAACCACTAATTAATAGTATACAAAACACCATTGTCAACGGTAGTCAAACAGTAGTCAACGGTATACAAACAGTAGTTAATTAAACACGAGGAGCAATTATAATTAATTAACCTAAACTAAATGATTTACATACAGTTTGACCGTGATAAAAGGAAAACAAAAAATATATTATAAACCTTAACAAAAAAAAAAAATTGCGTTTCATTTGAAAATTCAAAAAACGATATATTTTTTTTTGTATTGGCATTATTACATTTCAAATTGTAAATTGTTATTTTGACGTTGGTATTTCTGCACTCATTCTAACATATGTCATCAACTTATCATTTTTTTCTTATAACTACTGGGTTCCCAGTTTTTATCACAATTTTCTAACCAAACCTGTCCATTCTGGTTTTATCTATTCTGTGGTACCATCGTAAAGGTCTGGGGGTCGATTCTACTAATGCGTAATCGGCGTGTTAGGCGTAATCGACGTTATCATTTTGTCTATTCTCTTAAAGGCGCAATTGTGTTATCACAAGATAGATTCAAGTTATATATTCATAATATTTATATATAATTATGTTATAATATAATAATATATTATAATTTATAAACTTTATAGAACTTATTAACACGGAATAAATTCCGAAATTCATTGTCTGGCAAATTAAATGCACTCTTGCTACGACTGGAAAATCTGTCTAACTTAAGAGTTAGACACAAATTTCTTTGTTCTTCCTCATACTCAATTTCTCGTACTTCATCATCAAGCAACAATCGAATGTTGAAATTAACGTTATTCATTTCAATTGATTATATATACTATATTATGGTAAGTGTGTGGGTGAAGTAAAATACAAGAACACTAAACCAATATAATAATTTAAACTGTATATTGTAATATAACAAAATGACAAATGAAACTAGAGACGTCGCGGTAAGGTACTGACTCGGTACTGACTGACTCGGTCTGGTTGTGGCGCTTTATATAGGCAGTAGAATGTTCTCGAGGTAGCGAGAGACGGCGCACGAACATTCTAGAACGCTCCACCCGACACGCGGCAATTATAGCTACCTGCCGCGCGGCGCGAGCATTCCAGAATGTTCCCGGCGCTCGCCACAATATATTATGTATTATATTGATTATATATATTATATATTGATTATATAGTAATGACTACTCAATAATATTATGTATTATAAAAATAAAGAACGTAGAGTATACATTTTATAATGCACAAATTGCACAACGCACAAGGATTAATCTTCGACGAGAACACGATATTATAATTTTGAAAACACACAATATGATAAGAATAACAAACTAATTGATAACAATAATATAAAATAATAATTACGCTCAAAACCACAAGTTTTCGTTAACGTTTTCGGCGTAATTATAGATTACGACCAATACGCCGATTACGCATTAGTAGAATCGACCCCCTGGGAGGAACTGAGGACATTATTAATTAATATATTATTATTGCCAATTGGTATAGATTTAAATTTATTCCTATACAGTTTATTAAACACACTGTTAAATCTCATACTTTTACTATATATATTGTTTAAGGTTTACATTTATCAAAAGTACAGACGTGGAAATTTAAAAGTGCAATTAGTCATCAATTCATCAGTCAACGTCGGTTATTCGGTTGTGGATAATCAAATAACATAGCCATTCAAAATTTAATTTTAAACTTTTAAGAATCACACAGTAATTATCTTAAATTGACAAAATGCCTATGATAAAATTACAGAGTTCCGACGACGAAGTATTCCAAGTTGATTTCGAAATCGCTAAAGCCTCAGGAATTATCAAAACTATTGTTGAATATTTTGGTCAGGAGGGAGAATACAAAGAAATCATAACAGCTGAAGTGATAAAAGAAACATTAAATACTAAAAATGATTTCACGTCTGATGAGGTAGAACAAGTAAGAAAACAAATTGAAAGCTATGAAGAAGAATAGGATATTTTCAATTTATTTGTATATATGTATGTTTTTTTTTCTTTCAATTTACATGTCATGAAATATAATTTTATTCTTATAAAATCCATGCTTTAGTTTTATATTTTTTTAATGTACCTAATAGAATATTTAAAAAAAAATTAAGATTTACCTTGTGTAAGTTGACATTAAATAAATCGTGTAAATTTTATATCCAAAATTTTACTTGGCTTTATTAAATTAAGTAAGATTTTCAAAACTGCAAATATTCTTAAGTTATAAATACAAAACATGTTATAAAAGTTTGTGCCTGACATCAGTAATGTATCTCTTTAAACAAAAAGAAAATGTTGAATAATGTCTTGTAATAGTTAAATAATACACAATGTTAATAATATTTAGAGTTCATTATAGTATGTTATTTTTATATATGATATATTATGATTGTTCCACTATTTTTTCTTTAAAATTGAGAAAATTAAGTTTTTTCGATTTTATATCGTATTTTATATTTTACATCGTATTGCTGAACTATGGTATAATAAACCAAAAGCGCTAACATGGAAAAATTAATATTATATTTTTTTATACAATTTTATTAGTCGATGTAAATTAATTTGATTAATATACCTAGCCTTATAATTTTATTAATATATATATTTTTTTCTTACAAAATTTTACTTGGTCTTATTAATTTAAGTAAGATTTTTAAAACTGCAAATATTCACAAGTTATAAGTAAAAAAAAAAACACTTAAAACAAAAAGTAAATTTTGAATAATGTCTTGGAAAGTTAAAATAATACACAATGTTAATAATATTTAGCATTCATTATAGTATGTTCTTTTTTATAAATAATATGATTATTTAACTATTTTTTCTTTAAAATTATTGTAGAATAATTTTTGTTTTTGGTTTTTTATCTATTACCAAACTATGGTATAATTAAACATAAGTGCTAACATGGAAATATTAAGAAATTAAAAATTAATATTATAATTCTTTATACAATTTTATTAGTTGATTTAAATTAATTTGATTAATATACCTACTTTATTATTTTATTAATATATTATTTTATAAAGAATAATATTAATTCTTATTACTTATAATGGTATTATAATAGATTAATAAAAGGATAATAATATACCTACTTAAATGATACACTATTTCATATGTAGTATAACTTTATACAGTAATAAATTAATGATTTGCCTATTAATCAAGATTACAAAAATAAATAAAATCATACAAGTACCTTGTAAAATAATTGGTAAATTACTATGAAATTAATAAAATTTCAAAAGTAGTTTAAAGTAGTAAACTACTTACCAATTATTATTTACTAAATTATTAAAATCAATGTACATGAACGAAACATTTATTATAAATTAAAATAATAG
>JAIUCT010000012.1:3649419-3674804 GCA_021307375.1 Tetraneura akinire | reverse complement strand
AAATCAATGTACATGAACGAAACATTTATTATAAATTAAAATAATAGTTAGCGCTCAAAAACCAAGTGTACTATTCACGAAACATTTGAAGTCCGTTACCGCGCACCCCTCCGGTCTGTCGTTTCCAGTCCTGTTTATCTTAGTTCGTGGTTGTTATCGGTTCTATTACGATGTAGAGAAAATTTCTCCTCTACATCGTGTATTCGATAAATTGAAGGACCGAGTTTGTTTGGACAAATAACAAATATGTACTTTATAACTTTATTGAACTGATAACAGTGTTATCATAAATTAATAATTTACTTTTGATTGGCCACACTGATTTCTATATTATACTTGATAAGGTACTCGCGGCTTTGCACCTTGCACTAAGGCTCTATATTATATAGAAATCCGGTTAGGTTAGTAAGCCGGATTCAAGCTCTTATGACATTCTCGCCATAACTGCTGGTTGTGCAAACAATTACGGGTACGACTGTACGAGTATAATTTATTACGTAATTCAATACTTGTTTACATAATTTAGTAATTTACGAGTCTGTGACTTTTTCAAGTTTTAGTTCTATTTCCGACAACGTATTATACAGTACTTGAGGTCTTTAAAAAAAATCTTACAAGGGTGTTGTGTATAAATTTTATATAGGTATGTATGGAAAACTCATCATTTATAGTTTTAATATAATTTTTATATTTATATCATTAAATAATATTGTACTATTGTTATATGAACACACACAATAATAACATTCATATTATACATATTAATTATAATATATATATATTTTAATTAAAATAAAATATTAAAAAAACAGAATTATACTCAATACACAACATTTTTCTTCCTTTCATAACACCAATATGTTTTATTTTAATAAATTAAAACTAGATGAAATAAAAATCCTTTAATTAGAAATAGACACTACATTTTAGATACAAAATATTAACAAATAAAACATTAATATAAACTGCTTACTACTACATATATACAATATACAATACACAATATCAATATACAATACCTGTTGCGGTTAATTAACAAATTTAAAAAATGAAACATAGTATACCTAATTGATTATACATAACTCACCTGTTCTTTATCAATCAAAGTTTTATTATAAATAATATCGTTGATTAATACTTTTACCATATTTATTGTTTAAGCTTTACCTACATTTATCAAAAGTACAGACGTATAAATTGAAAAGTGCAATTAGTCATCAATTCATCAGTCAACTGATTGGTGGTGGATAATCAAATAACATAGCCATTCAAATTTTAATTTTCAACTTTTAAGAATCGGTAATTATCTTAAATTGATAAAATGCCAATGATAAAATTACAGAGTTCCGACGGTGAAGTATTTCAAATTGATTATGAAATCGCTAAAGCTTCAGAAACTATTAAAACAATGGTTGAAAATTTGGGTCTGAAGGAAGAAGATGAAGAAATCATTCCAGTGCCAAATGTAAATGCTGGCATATTGAAAAAAATTATTGAATGGGCTACTTATCACAAGGATGATCCAACACCAACAGAAAACGTCACAGGAGGGGAAACACGCACAAGTTATATATCTAGTTGGGATGCTAATTTTTTGAAAGTGGATCAAGGAACACTATGTGAACTTATCTTAGCGGCAAATTATTTGGATATCAAAGGCCTATTGGATACTGCTTGCGAGGCTGTTGCAAATATGATTAAAGGTAAAACGACTGAAGAGATTAGAACAACATTCAATATTGAAAATGATTTTACGGCTGCTGAGGAAGAACAAGTAAGAAAAGAGAATGAAGGCTATGAAGAAAAATAGGATATTTTCAAATTATTTGAATATATGCAGGGGCGTGCCTAGAAATTTTTTTTTTGGGGGAGGAGGGTTTAAAATTTTTTAATTATGTAATAATTTTGGCATAGGTATAAAATATTCATATAATATACATAAATATTCAATAAATAATAATACTTGATTGTATATTTTAAATTATTAGTTTTTATAAATTGGTTATAATTAGATACCGGATTTATATGAATAATGAATTTAAAATTTTTATATATGCACTTTAAAAGTTTCAAATAGGTGTTCACCTAAAAGCATAAAATATGCAAAATAATTTTTGATTAATACAGCTATTTATTTATTGTAAAGTTATAAAATGTGTCAAAACATAAATTATAAAATAAATTGATGTTTTTATTGCTATAATTATAATGTCCATATAATGTGTTAAAATTAATAATAAAAGATACACTTACAATCCTACATGCTACATTTCCATTTATGTTCACGATCACGGTTCACGGTAGTACCTATTAGATAGATCGACAATGGATTTTATATATAAAGTTGGGAAATATCAAATATTCTACTTAAATTGTATAAAAATATTAAGTATTACAAGTTTTCTAAATTTGGTAAAGTTTCAGGGAATTTGAACACCCAAATCCCCCCCTCCCTAGGCATGCCCCCTGCAGAATATATGTATTTTTTTATTCTTTCAATTTACATGTCATGAAACATAATTTTATTTTTATAAAATCCATAATTTAGTTTTGTATTTTTTTAATGTACCTAATAAATTTTTTTTTAAAAATTAAGATTTACTGTAAGTTAACATTAAATAAATCATGTAAATTTTATATACAAAATTTTACTTGGCCTTATTAAATTAAGTAAGATTTTTAAAAGTTATAAGTACAAAACATAATATTGTAAATGTTTGTGCCTGACATTAATAATGTAGGAACCTCTTAAAAAAAAAAAAAAAGAAAATTTTAAATAATGTCTCGTAATGGTTAAATAATACACAATGTTAATAATATTTAGAGTTCATTATAATATGTTCTTTTTATATATAATATATTATGATTGTTTCACTATTTTTTCTTTTAAATCCTTGTAGAGTAATTTTAGTTTTGTTTTTATATTATGTATTACACTATTACCAAACTGTGGTATAATAGAACATAGCACTAACATGGAAATATTAAGTAGGTAATTAAAAATTAATATTATATTTCTTTATATAATTTTATTGGTCGATGTAAATTAATTTGATTAATATACCTAGCCTAATTATTTTATTGGCATATATATTTTCTTCTTTATAAGATATGTGTGCACTATTAAGATTATTGGAAATTTATAAAACTCAGTATTTATTATGCTTTATGCTATTATAAATTAGTATGATTATAATATGAAATATATGCTCGGTACTCTCTTAAGTTCCAGTGAAGGAGTAGACATTTATAAATTAAGGTATCAAGTATTCCTTAATTAGCATACCTATTATTTAAATAGGCTTTTAAAAATAAGTAATAATAATAAGGAAATTAATACTTAAACAAAAATGATGACACAGTTTATACTTTATTGATTCATACACATATTATATTAATCCTAAAATATATATATTGGTGTTGAACACTTGTAGAATTTTATTAAAAAAAAATACTCAATGTCTTCAAAAAATTTGTTTTTATTATAACAAATACGTATTTAAAAAACTATGTTTTCATCATCAGTGTTAAACAAAACATAGTTTTTGAAATACGTATTTGTTATAATAAAAACAAATTTTTTGTAGTCATTGGGTATTTTTATTTACTAAAAAATATAGCTTCTCACTTTAAAAATACAAAAACAAAAAGGGATACAGGTGTAAAGAGGATAGTATTGAATTTTGAAGATTTTTGTTTAAACTAGAAATATCAACTTTAAACTGTTTTTATTTTTAAATAAATAAGAGTTTTACGATGACTCGGGCAATTTTTGTGTTAGAGATTTGAAAATTTTATTAGGTATTCAAATAGGTATTATAGTAATATATGTGGTAAAATTTTGCAAAAGTTTATTTTTCTACAAAGCTTAGAATATTTCATAAAATTCTTGCTTTTTTGTATATAATGTGTGATATAATTGGCAATTTTTGGTATTTAGGTCTGAAACTTTTATTGAAGTATCTATACATATTTTTCAACATCATATCAAAATATTAGAATAATCCCTAGTATCAATTTTTTCTTATAGCTGTTTAAAGTTGCTATTTTTATTTTTTTGTTTATATGTCTGAAGACACTTTTACTACCCGAAATAATGCTCAGATTTTCATATATAGCATATGTTTCCGGTTGGAAAGTGGATGTTTTTGGTATTTTATTTAAGTCATTTTTACAATTTATTGATATTGACTCTATGCAATCGAAAGAACAAGATGAAAAATAATCCTTTTTCATGAAAATTGTAATTTTTACGAATTCGATTTCAATATTTCACAGTAATTCTGGCACATTTGAACTTGAGATTTATAAATTTTATTGAGATTCACATAGATGATATATATATATATATATATATATGTGATAAAATTTTGGAACCGTTACATTAATAAATTAATATAAATTAATAAATATAGAATTAAAATTAGCATTGGTTTTATAATTTCAACTTTAAACAACAATAAAAAAAAAAAATTGAATCTTGAGATAGGTAGGTCCTATATCTCCTGATATATTGAAAATTCGTTAAGATTTATGTCAGTAGATATACTTCAATAAAATTTTCAAAAAAATTTCCAAATTTTTTGGCTTTTCTATTAATTTTTATTGTAAAAGTATTGAGAAATAATAAGAAAAATATTCGTATAGATTCTAAGATTTTTGTTTAAGGGGCCTCTCTACTGCCATTTATTGAGGAGTTCGATATAGGCAAGTTTCATAAAATTCACACATTATTGTTGTCATTGTGGTAGTCGTAAATGAATATTAGTGTGTGTGTGTGTAGTACAACTGTTGTATACAAAATAAGAAGGTAGTACGCGCATGCACATGTCGTTATTGACACAAAGGAAAATATATGAAAAAAAAAACTGAACAATTTAGCAGTTTTTCTTGACAAAAAAACATGAAATGATCGGTTTTCAATTTTGAAATAATATTTAGATTCAGCTACAAATTTACAAGAGATCGTACGAAGTACTTTTTTTACATTATTAAATTTATAATTTATTAATTGTATTTTTAAAAACGTATTTTTTTTTTTACAATATTTAATCATTTTTTATTTTGTGAGTAGAAAATGAAAATTAAGAAAAGTACGACGTACGATATCTGGAACGCTTATTTCTCAATTCTAATCTTCTATTCAGAATTGAAATCCGATCACAGCTACTATAAGTAATTAGGTAGAAAGTTAAGAAGGTACAAATTTTTAGGTATTTTTTAACAAAAATATTTGGAGTAGAGAGGCCTCTAACGTGAAGACACAACTCAAAATGCGTTGTTATAGTAGAACGTAGAACCGCCGCGCCGTACAGTATGCGGCGACGAGTTATTCACGATGACTCAAGCGCGCGGCGATCAGTCATCAGTGCATAAAAAATGTCAAACAGGTTGAGTTTGAGTGTAGTAGTGGAAACGGATGAGCCTGATCCGACCGTCGCCGACGAAAATAGAGCGCGACAGGTTCATTTTTTTTTTTATCGTGATGTTGACGAATTACGAGTAGCGGCAATATAGTTTTCGTTTTTATTTCGTTCGGTGTGAATCGTTCACTGTTTGCGCACGATCGTTGCGAAAAACCAAAACGTTCCAATACAACGATTCAACGTTGTAGTTTGACGCTGCGTATCGTTCGCTCAAAAATTCGACGCCGCCACGATTGATTGTTACCAACATATTTGTTTTTTCTAATTGTGAATGATAGCGCGTAGATTAATTCGTCCGTATCCGATCTAATATTATAATGTTATCCTGTTATCTTATACATTATCATCTTATCATCTTCTACAGTTCTACTGAAGTAGTGTGCATGGCTGATGGCTCGGTATCACTTTCGCCAGTTGAAAGTTGAAATTGAAACGTGATCGCACAACATACTACCGAGGAAAAAACATTACTCCGCGGTCGTCGCCGAAGAAAACAGAATTCTCATTGTAGACCTTGAGACGATGTCCGTTCAGTAGACCAGTGTCAATTTTTGTGCTCATCAAAACAGCGGCGTGGGCGGTAGTACAATAATTGAAAAAGATAAAATTAATTAGGTAAGTGATAATAACGATTAAGCAATAAGCGGTATTAAATAGTTAAACGAACATATTATATTTATAGTTTTAAATTTCGTGATCGAAGTCAATTTAATTTACCTATAGAATTAATAGTTTACCATTTTTATTTTTATTATAATATTGCACATAAACGCTATATTAACCATTATATAGTAATATAACTAATTAATTACTAATTAGTAATTAGTAATAGTAATTAGACCCCCCCCCATTGTAATAATAATTATACCTAATATAAAAATTAACATTTATTTTTAATACAGATTATGCGTATATATTTTATTCACAAGTAATATAAGTAGGGCCCGAATTTCAATGCAAAGTGGATATTTTTTGGTTGATCTTACACAATACTTTCTAAGTACAAATTTCGTTTCATATAACTAGGGTTTCAAAGCTATACATTTTATTTTTCATTTTTTTGCATATTTTCGATGTTTTTTCATTTTTAGCATTAATGGGTCATTTTATTGGTTTTTAATGCATATTTGTTCAATTACGATAACATTTAGCCTATATATATAACGATAAATTATTATTGTTTAATGCAATGCTCAAAATTTAGTAAGTAAAATAGGCTTAATTAGGAATTTTAAGTTTACATACATGTTAATATATAATTATATTGGTACCTACCGATGTTTAGAATGAATAATATTTCTCCTAAACGGCCAAAATATATGCATGTCAGCATTAAGTCATCATTTAAAATTTTCATTTAATTTTTTAATAAAATAATAAATAATTATACCTTTTTTATAAATTACAATTTGAATAAAAAAATATATCCGGAATTTTAAGGTCATTTTTGTGCTAAAATGCATTTCTTAAGGGCATTTTTGGCTACTTCTTAGAGCATATTTGTATGGTCTTAAGTGCATTTAAATCCAGACCCTAAATATAAGAATTTAATTTAATATGATTTTTGAACCCCCCTCCCCATTACAAAATTCCTGGGTACGCCTCTGACATACAATAATTATAATCATTTATCATTTTATTATTATTATATTATTATGTATCTGGTGTCTTATAAAGCTATACCATTTTTATTTATAAATCGTGCCTTTTCGCACTAGGTCCTACGATAATAATATTAGTATTGATAGTTTGATACTTATTATTTGGTAATGTGTTGTTCAGAGAAACATAGTCACAATAATTTATAGTTCCATTGGTAATATTTTGTAATAATTTTTATGAAAATATTATAATTGTAATCAGTGGCGTTTTGAGAAATTTACCGCCTACAAGCAAGACATTTACCGCCCTTTAATTTTAATCTTTTTTTTTTTTTTAAAAATAGGTACATAAAAAAATATATTATTAATTAAATTATTATTTATTATTATAATTAAATACAATGGTCAATATGTTTAAAAAAATTAAATAACCTTCGTTTGGCTTTTGAGGTTAGCTACAGTGGCGTATTTTGAACAAAATTCTGGGAGGGTCCAAAATTTTTCCCCTATATATTAATCAATAAATTATAAATTTACTAAATAAGAATAACCAAATCAATATAAATATAATATAAATAAATAAATAATTTACTACAGTGGTTCTTGAGAGGGTCCAGTACCCTTGGACCTCTCCCCCTGTAAATACACCACTGGGTTAGCAAATGTATTAATTGTGTCTTCAAAGTCAATTGTAGAAACTAATAATTCAGATTCAATGCACAGGAGAGCCAAATTATTTAATCAATTTTTGCCAATAGTTGTTCTTAAATAAGTTTTAGTTTTTTTAAACATGAAAACGATCGTTCTGCTGAATAGTTAGTAACCGCCATACAAGAGTAAGCGATGCCCAAATTCGGAAATAAATCTTCTAAATTCTGTTTTCTAAAAAACTGGTAGACCATTCTTAGTAATTCTTAGTATTTCTAATATTGTAGGTGCATAGGTATGTATTTTCCTTTCCCGACAAATTATATACCTACTCAAAATTATCTATAATACGGTCTGCAAGCAGAATATGCTGATAAAATTCTTATACACAATTATTATAAGAACAGCTTTCCCTATTTGTTATTTTTTATACCGTGGCTAATATAGTAATACACTTATCCTAATACCTATAAATTATAATAAAATAGTAATATTAATATATTACCTATATATACATTTTTTTTTTAAGTGCGGCAAATTTGCCACTCTAATCACCTGCTTACTCTGCCTGAAGGGTAACCCGACAGTCCGACACTGATTGTAATATTTGTTCACATGAGTTTTTTCGTACGACCATGATTATGAACATTGAATAACACTATAGTATTTTAATGAGTATGATGATTGTACGATCATGATGTAACATAATGTTATCAATATAATATATTGCAATATTTCCGATTTGAGTGCATGGCAATCGGTAGACACTAGACAGTATTACAGTAGGTAGTTTACTACACATATGAAACTTTGACAAATATTAAATTGTAAATATTACAAATATATGACCATTGAATATTTTGATATAATATATTATTATAGTAATATAATGTAATGTTGGATTTTTAAAATAAATATACTTTTACATGATTTATGAGCTGGTAAACGTTTTATTAAGTTTATAAAAATTTGTTAGAAAAACACTTAGAAATATTATTAAAAACTTTTTATGTTAATTGATAATTATAGAAATTTTCTCGTGTAACTAATTTATAATATTATAGCTATTGATTGGTTCAATTGATCAGTTATTATTTCGTTATGTAATAATGTAATATATATATATATATATTTATATAGTTATTTCTTATTACGCATTATGGAAATAGAGATATTATTGTCATATCGTTAATAAACATATAATACTATCTTAACCGTCGTAATTGTTAATTGTCTTTCTTAACCAATAACTTTTTGTTTATTATTCTATTTCTGGTGATAATACATTTTCTATAAATATACAAATTATCTTATCTATAAAAAAACACCATTCTGGATGTGAATGATCACAAATTAATTTTAAAAAAAGAGCTGATACTCCTGCCGCACAGGATACAGGTGTGCGGATCATAGCGTTTAATTTTACTTAGAATTTGAATGTAATGATAAACCATTGCATTCGAAAAAACGATTCTGAGCGAAGGTCAGTCAGATTATAATTTTCGTTTGAACTAAAAATATCAAATTAAAAAAGCTATAAGTCCTATATTTAGAAAAAAAATTTAAAAATGGTTCCAAAATTTTACCACATATATATAATAGCTATGTGAACACCCAAAAAAATTTTCAAGTCTCTAACTTAAAAATTGCCCGAGTTATCGTGAAATATAGAAATTGAATTCGTCAAAATTTCGTTTTTTCTACCGCTTATAATCAATTTGAGAAATTCGAAAAATGACCCAAATAAACAAGCACGTATTCAGGATCAATTTTCGGGGGGGGGGGGGGGTTAAAATTTTTTAATATATGAAGTAAAAATAAATGATTATATTATACGTAGTTATATATGTAGTTAGTCTGTTATATTATAAATATAAAACTACTTTAAAAATTTTTTTTTTTTTGGGGGGGGGGGTTGAACCCCTTAAACCCCCCCTGGATACGAGCTTGTAAATAAAGTATCATCTACATCCACTTTTACATCTGAAACTCGCTATTGGTGAAAATCGAAGGGTTATTTCGGGTAGTGAAAGTGTTTTCAGAATATTTATACGTATGGATTCTAAGATTTTCGTTTTCCTAAAAATATCAACTTAAAACGGCTAGAAAAAAAAATTTTGACAATGGATTTTTCTAATAATTTAGTATGATGTTAAGTATTATGTAAGTATACTTCAGTAAAATTTTCAGACCAAAATACCCAAAATTGACAATTTTATCACATATTATATACGTAAAAACGTGAATTTTACGAAATATTCAAAGTCGTATATTTTAGAGAAAAATTAATGTAACGGTTCCAAAATTATACCACATATATATAGTAGCTATGTAAACATCCAAAAAAAATTTCAGGTCTCTATCTTAAAAATTGCCCGAGTTATCGTGAAATATAGAAATCGAATTCGTCGAAATTTCATTTTTCGCGAAAAATGCAGTTTTTTCGTCATTTTTTCGTCGTTTTTTCTACCGCATAGGGTCAATATTGAGAAAATCGAAAAATGACCTAAATAAAGTACCAACTACATCCAATTTCCTACCGGAAACATATGCTATTCGTGCAAATCGGAGCATTCTTTCGGGTAGTAAAAGTGTCTACAGACATAAAAAAAAAAAAAATCACACATCATTGTAAAACCAATACATTCTTCGCTTCGCTCAGAATCTAAAATGAATAATAATTATATTGATATGGTGTTATTTTGTGTAAAATTTTAGTTTATTGATTATATGTTATTATTAATATATAATTATAACTATTGAAATGATTTAGATAGTTATACTCAGTCCACTGAGAGAATATGAGTGGACACAAACGTAAACTTATATTTACTACCATAGTGCTACTTATTGTTGTATGTGAAACACACACAAAATAAAACAATATAATAATTAATATAAATTCATTTATTAATCTTTAAATATATTAAAAAAAAACACAAAAACAAATCACTAACATATAACGCAAATACAAATCAAACGGGAGGAGACTAAACACAAGACAACGTCTTCGTGTGTCTCCTCCGTCTCCCTGTTCTTTATCAAAACCCTATATTTAAATCATGTTAGACACTAGGACACCACAAAACTGATGTCATCACTAATTTTTAAATTTTAAATAACATTTTTTTTTCTTAATCTAGGTCACATATACATAAAACTCTTACCTAGCATTAATAATGAAATAACTAAAAATTAATACCCAATCTAAAAATTGTTTATATTATTATACTAATACTACAGTACGTACTGTGTTTGCACCCATTAATTTATACAAAGCCATAGTATATGAGGTGCCTAAATGTAAGGGGTATAAGTGACATTATTTGAATTTCGAGATAATCAAGCTCAAAGTTTACATAGTTTCCTAAATCACCATAGTACAAGGATATCAGATATGTATTGTTTTAATTAGGATATAAGTGTTTTGATAATAGATTGCAGCATATAATGAATAATTCACTAATATTTCTTTACCACAAAATAAAGTGAAAAATTTGTAGTTCAACTGTGCACTTAAATCAATTTTTTGAAAATATCACTTATACCTCTCGTGTACCTCTAAGAGCCTCATATGATACATTTTTTCATTAGTTATAAAAATGAATATATTTGTTATTTTATTACCAAAATTATTAGTCTGTGAAATATGAAATAATAAAAAATGCATTATTATGTGTATACTTAAACGAGTTTCACAAACTAAAAATCATGTATTGATGTAATTGCTCCATATGTACTTGAACTGTACAAAGAACACAGTGGAATGGGTAACAGATAAAAAAGTGATGTTCAGTGGTATGCGCAATGTAATCATATTCTCTCTGTGGATGATGTATAGTTATTAACCTTGTTATTAGTATATTTATAATTATATAAAAAAATAAGGATTAATAATTAATTTTAACTTTAATATTGAGTGTAAATATAAAATAGTTCTTTGATAGTTTGATTTTTTATGATAAAATAAAGTATTGGTTTCTATTTAAGTTTTCACATTATTTTTCCAGTAGTACATGCAATATTTTTTATGCTAATGTTATTAGATATGAATAGCAATTTATAATAGTAATAATTCAATAATTCATTACATTTCTCCCAACATAGGCGCCGATAGGGGGTAGCGAAGGGTAACGACTGCTACCCCATCTTTTTTTATGGGGTAGCAATAATTTATATTTGCAACCCCACTAATTATCATAATAGACGTATAACTATGTATATAATAATTAACAATAAAGAAATATTAAAAAATAGGATTATAATCCCAACAAAAAAATTTTCTTAATAAGTAATAAAGGTATTATTTTATCTATACAATGACATATTAAGTATAATATTTATATTACAATAAAATTAACTTATTGATATCTAGACAAAAGTATTGATGCTGAAACTAAAAAAAAATTTAATGAAAATTTACCTGGACTAGGTAGGAGTTACTGGACTTTCTAGAATCAAATAGTCTATTCTTTAAGTACCAATTTGGATTTAGGCCAGGTAAGGGCACTGACCAAGCTATAGCCAATGTAACTAAAACTATATATTCTGTCTTAGAAGAAGGGAAAAAATGTGCTACTATTTATCTCGATTTAATCAAAGCGTTTGATACTGTAGATCATAACATACTTTTAAATAAAATGAATAGTATAGGAATATCTGATTCCGCTCTTTCTCTTTTTACATCCTATTTTAATAATAGGAAACAAATGGTAAAAATTAATGATTCCATCAGTAATGAGTTGACAATAAAATGTGGAGTCCCACAAGGCACAACGCTATCTCCTATTTTATTTAATATCCAACTAAATTATATAAAAACACTTAACTTAAAAAGTCAAGTAATATGCTATGCTGATGATACTGCACTAATTTCAACAGCTAATACATGGAACGAAGTTTTTAATAATATTTAGACAAACCTTAAAATTATTGATAGCTGGCTAGGTATTAATAACTTATTTTTAAATTTTGAAAAATCAGTTATTATACTACATTCTCTCACCGAACCCACTTTACCGATTATAAATTCAATTAAAATCCACGATAATAATTGTCAGATTTTAGACCTATGTGATTGCAAATCACTCAATGTAGTTAAAAATTTCAAATATCTAGGTATTGAAATGTGCTCTGATATGAAGTGGAAAAATCAAATTACATCTGTCTGCGATAAGTTGAAAAAATTAATTTATATTATAAAACAAATTCGTGATATTCTACCACTTAAAGATATTAGAATATTTTACTTAGCTCTTGTTGAATCACAAATTATATATGGTTTAATAGGTTGGGGTGGAGCCTATGATAATGTTCTTTCCCAACTTCAAACCTGTCAAAACACAATTATCAAAGTTGCAATTAAAGAAGACCGTAGATATCCAACTGAAAAAATATTTAAAGAGTTTAATGTATTGAATATAAAAAACCTGTACTTTAAAATAAGTATTATATATATAAAAAAAACACAATATACTGTTCCCTTTGAACCATGGTGTCAATACTAGGTACGCAATAAATAAATATTCTCAATTTTGGCCAAAAAAAACCGGCTGTCGAAAGGTTTTTGATTTCATTGGGATTCAGATTTTCAGTTCAATGCCAACTTATTTAGCAAACATGCCATTGTCATTATTTAAGAAACATATCACATACGGGTTAATGTACGAATGTGACGTTACTAAATATGATTAAAACTATACCACTCTGTTCATTTTAATGTTCATTATCATTCAGAATCTTATTGTTACCTATTGTTTCCATGTCTATATTTATGTTTTTAAAATTATTATTGTCATAACACTATTTTGTACCAATCCAACCTATAACTTATTTTATCTGTTTTCTTTTTTTTATTGTATACAATATGATATTAATTTCAAACATAAATATTGTACTCGTATATATCTCTTAATTATAATTTTTATGTAAATGTATAATGTATAGTAGATAACCCTGGGCCTCCACACGAGTATACCTCAGTGAGGCTCAGTAATCTCATAGATTTAAATTTAAATAAAAAATAAAATAAAAATAATCATAGACCTTATACAATTAGTATAAAGTCAATGTTATTATTACCCTTTATTAGAGTATTAAAAGTTGTTTTCTAGCACAATAAATGCATCAACAAATCTGTAAAAAATCCAGTCTATATCTATTTGCACAACCATTCGCATGACACTGGGATAATTAAATTTAAAGAAGGTAATAAGTATAAGTATAATAAATAAAATAATAATGAGTAAGTTTCAAAAAAAAAAAAAAAGCAAAGGAAGGGATACAAGTGTGGAAAGGATACAGGTGTGCAATCATAGTGATTGGTGATCTGATCATAGTGATCATAGTGTTTAATTTTAATTATAATTTGAATGCAATGGCAAACCATAATATATGATTCTGAGCGAAGTTTAGTCAGATAATGCCGTTTTTCATCATATTTTCATAATATTTTCGATTACCTAACTATTAATATCAAATTTAAATAGCTATAAAAAAAATTGAGACTAGGAATTTTTATGTAAATAAAAAATATACTTTAGTAAAATTTTCAGACCTTGATGCCAAAAATTGCCAATTTTATCAAACATTACACCTAAAGATGAGAATTTTACGCAATATTCAATGTCCTATATTTTGTGGAAAAATTAATGTAACGGTTCCAAAATTTTACCACATCTATATATAACTTATGTGAATACCCAATAAAATTTTTAAGTCTTTAACTCTAAATTGCCTGAGTTATTGTGAAAAATACCATTTTTCGTCATTTTTAGATTCTGAGCGAAGCAAAGAGTGTATTGGTTTTACAATGATGTGTGTCTTTTTTTTTATGTCTGAAAAGGAAAACACTTTTACGACCCGGAATAATGCTCCGATTATCACGAATAGCACATGTTTCTGGTTGGAAAATGGATGTAGTTGGTACTTTATTTAGGTCATTTTTCGAATTTCCCAAAATTGACCCTAAGCGGTAGAAAAAACGATGAAAAAATGACGAAAAACGGCATTTTTCACGAAACCTGAAATGTTGACAAATTCGATTTCAATATTTCACGATAACTCGGGCAATTTTGAAGTTAGAGACTTGAAACTTTTTTGGGTGTTCACATAGCTACTATATATATGGGGTTTCATTTTTCGGCAAAATATAGGACATTGAATATTTCGTAAAATTCTCGTTTTTATGTTTATAACGTTTGATAAAATTGACAATTTTGGGCATTTAGGTCTGAAAATTTTACTCTAGTATATATACATATTACTTAATATTGTATCAAAATATTATAAAAATCCCTTGACTCAATTTTTTTTATAGCTGTTTAATATGGAAATTTCAGTAAAATCAATATTTAAAATATTCATATAGATTTTTCTTCTTTTTATGTATGAAGACATTTTTTCGACCAGACATATTTATGAATAGTATAGCTCCGATATTTATGAATAGTATAGGATTTCAGTAGAAAATTGGATGTAGTTGGTATTTTATTTAGGTCGTTTTTTTAATTTTTCAAAATTGACCCTATGCAGTAGAAAAAACGACAAAAAAATGACGAAAAAACTGCATTTTTCACAAAAACTGAAATTTCGACGAATTCGATTTCAATATTTGACGATAACTCGAACAATTTTGAAGTTAGAGACTAGAAAATTTTATAAGGTGTTTATATATGTACTATATGTGTAACTAAACTATATGGTTCATATGTGTATGATAAAATTTTGCGTTTTAAATATTTCATAAAAAATGTCAAAATTTTAATCAATTCCTTCATTATCTGATTGAACTTCGCTCAGAATCGTTTTTCGAATTCAATGGTTTATCATTGCATTCAATTTCTAATTAAAATTAAACACTATAATTTGCACACCTGTATCCCATGCGGCAGGAGTATCAGTTCGTCTTTTTTGTCATTTTGCCCTCTAGCTAATTCTAGATAATTGGAAAAATCACCTAACACTATTATGTATATATCACCGAATGGTTAGTTAATTCTTATTATAAACCTTAGTCTTTGATTTATGATCTACAATCTTTGATCTATGGTCTGTGAAATGGCCAACCCCCGGGAGGTGCTCAAAGAAGTATTATGAGATTAACGATGGAAATTTCTGTTTATAGATTGTTGCTATTAGTTTCAATAATATTTTATTTTTTTATACCTATTAGTAACAATAATATTTATATTATCACTATGGTTACTATAATAAACAAATTTAGCCGATGAATCAAATTCGTCGAAGGAAAAATGTCCTTTTTTCGTCCTTTTTTTGTGTCGCATGGGGCCAATTTTGAGAAATTCGAAAAATGACCTTTATAAAGTACAAATTACATCCAATTTGCAATCGAAAACATTTAACATTCGCGAAAATCAAAGCATTATTTCGGGTAGTAAGTTTCTTCAGACATAAAAACAAAAAAAAACAAAAAAGACACACATCTTTGTAAAACCAGTACATTTTTCGCTCCAAATCCGCGTCTCCATACACATGTAAAATCATATAGCTATTTACCTTTGCATATAACTGTAATACAAATTCTAAATGTTTTGCCAACCACGGAAATGGCGGGAACGGTTTGCCAGGCTTCACACAATAACTCACGTACCCTATCTAATGACTACTATATGATATATATATCTGTGGAGTAAAACCGGGCCCCGGACACTTTGACAAAATCGCGAAATCAGTCGCCATTTTGTTGAAAGAAGAATGTTATTATTCTCCCTGTGATAAAGCGTTTTGGCGCATTTTACCATAGACATAATATAATCCTATAGACCGCGATTAGAAAGAGAACCGTGAAGTCAAGATATGTGCGACAGAGAAAGATCTATAATAAATGAAATGTGAACAGTCTATGTGTTAATTGCTCATACTGAGTTCTTCCAACAATATGGCCGTCTGATTTATCAATTTCCCTATGCTGCCTATGTAAATTGTTATTAGTGTCCATTCTGATTTATTCTATTCTGTGGTAAAACTGCATCACCGCAGTCACAATCATAGTAAACATTTGTTATCGTTATAACCTTAAAATATGATTTAAATTTATAACGATATAGATGTGTTACCAGGAATTGAGGTTATGAAGCATTGTTTGTTATACCGCGGTAACATTGAAAGTATCCGCCATTATTATGGAATGAGCAAACGTAAAAAACGAATCGACGAAACACATTTTAGCAGTTGAGCAACAGTTGCAGCAGTTGGTCTTTGATCTACGTGTGTAGTTGTGTTTTTTTTTTTAAACAGCCTTTTGGCCATTAATTTAATATTTTCAATAAAAATATATTGGTTTAGTTGATCCTCATCATCACCGTTGTAGTAAGTTTTCACAGAAATCATTTGCACAGCCATCATCACCGAAAAACATACCATGTATCCCGTCGGGCAACGTGAGTACACGAACACACATATAATTTATGAACAGATGCAATAACCTCAATTCCCATTATATAATGATTTTTCTGACTTATGGTTCATTTTATCTTTGTTATTATAGTTTTTTTGTTTTAATTTCAAACAAATTTTAAGAATTTTACGTGATATTGTTTTAAAAAAATTATTTTTCATTATTTGGCACGAATAAATGTTCACTCGTACAGCCATTCCTGCCACTTTGTTAATTGATCGTTGAGTGCTCTTCGTGAGATTTTTTTTTTGTTGCACACGATACTATAAAATAGGGCTTGAAACCTTAAGAAATTATTTTGATTGCGATTTCAATATTGAATACCGGATTTCAAGTTTTTCATTTTTAATTTAATTATGAAATATCGATTTTTCAGCAATTTCGATTTCGATTTTAGATACCGGTTTTTACGTTATTTTAATTTTGAATACCGGTTTTTACGTTTTTTTGATTTCGATTATGAATTTCGGTTTTCAAGTTATTTCTATGTCAATTACTGGTTTGTATGTAATTTCAATTTCATTATGGGTTATAAATTTACAAGTAAAAAAAATTATAATAATGAAAAATATGACTTATTTTATACAAAAGTTGATTGCAAAACTTTAAAAAATATAAAATAGTGATAGAGAATAGACTAAAATAATTCATTCATATACCCGCTGGGGAATAAGATCATGACGGGGCGGCGGACCATTTTGCGTTCGTTTTGCGCAGCCGGTTTTTAATTGGTTCTCCCAAACAGATGTAACGATTATACAGCGCTGTTTCAAATATCAACTGCAGTTGTATTGTATTGTTTTAAACACGTAACGACTCTGTTACCGCTTGAGCGTTCCGTATATAAAAGTTTGAGCGGTCTCATTGTCGTGCGGTGCAGTGGAGGAAGTTGTTTTGAATGCGCGACCAGTCATGATGTTATTCCACGGCGGGTATAGGCACGAACCCATTAAGTCATTCAATATTTTTTATTGAAAATTGTTTCTAGAAATGTCTAAATCTATAAATATAAATAATTTATATTTTTATATTAGTTTTAGATTCTGAGCGAAGCGAAATAAATTTTTTTTTTTTTTGTTTTTTTTTTTTTAAGTATGAAGACACTTTTACTACCCGAAATAATGCTCCGATTATCACGAATAGCATATGTTTCCGGTAGCAAAGTGGATGTAGTTGGTACTTTATTTAGGTCATTTTTCGATTTTCTCAAAATTGACCCTAAGTGGTAGAAAAAACGACCAAAAAATGACGAAAAAACGGCATTTTTCAAATTTTGACGAATTCGATTTCAATATTTCACGATAACTCAGGCAATTTTGAAGTTAGAGACTTGAAATTTTTTTTGGGAGTTTATATAGGTATTATGTATATGTGATAAAATTTTGGAATCGTTACGTTCATTTTTCTACAAAATATAGGACTTTGAATATTTCGTAAAATTCTCGTTTTTTTGTATATAATGTTTGATAAAATTAGCAATATTTGGTATTAAGGTCTGAAAATTTTACTGAAGTATATTTATATATTAATTAACATTAATTCAAAATATTAGAAAAATCCATTGTCTCAATTTTTTTTTATAGCTGTTTGTAAGTTGATATTTTTAGTTAAACGAAAATATTATGAAAAAAATGACGAAAAATTGGCATTCACAAAAACGTGGCACTATGGGAGAGGCGTGTGGTGTAGTCGGCGAAATATTCTCGAACGCTATCTCGGTGTTGAGCTCCGTCGCCAGGCATCGACAGCGGATGGGTGACCGCCGTTTTTTTTTTTTTCGTTTTTTTTTTTCGTTTTGCTTTTCTTACTATGTCTGAATCATCATATTAAAATATTAAAAAAATCCATGGTAACTTTTTTTTTTATAGCTGTTTAAAATTAATATTTATATTTTTTTGTTTTTATGACTGAAGACACTTGTACTACCCAAAATAATGGTCCGATTTTCACGAATAGCATATGTTTCCGGTAGGAAAGTGGATGTTCTTGGTACTTTACTTAGGTCATTTTTCGAATTTTTCAAAATTGATCCTGTACGATAGAAAAAACGATGAAAAAATGACGAAAAAACGGCAATATATTAATCAATACCTACATTATCTGACTGAACTTCGCTCAGAATCATTTTTCAAATGCAATGGTTTAACATTGCATTTAAATTATAATTATAATCAAATACTATGATATGCACACCTATATCCCTGCGGCAGGAGTATCAGATCTTTTTAATACCTACAAATTACAATGGATAATTTTCAAAATTTCATATTGTTAAGTGAATTAGGTATAACGTATAAGTGTTGTAGACTATAGATAGTAAAGTAAAAAACTGAGGAATCTTCGTTTTACTTTGAAATTATTATATATACCTACTACATAGTTATAATACATCATTTCCTATAGACATAATTCATTAGTATTAAATATTAAGTTGAATTTATTATTTAATGGTTTTATATACTCGTATATTATATAATATAGGTATGTTATATCACAGAAAACGTTATACATTCTATTATGGTTATTATAAATAAAGTATATCCTTACTCATTAACTGTATGATTATAATTTCAAATTTCAATGTATTCATTTAAAATAATGTTTTTAAGGTGGGTCGTAGGTGCATCCCATTTGTGTCATTTTACTCAAAAAATAAAAATATTGAGTGAGGCATTAATTTTATGAAGGTACTAGGTATTAAGGAAACAAAATTAGGTATTAATAATAATAGGTTTTATTTATAGCTAAAAACTAGTTATACAAAATATATTTTTTTTTAATTATTAAATATTTTATTACTATGAATTATCATTATCACCTATAGTAATTCAGGAGACAATGAAGACCTTAAATCCGACAATATAACTTTTGATCCTGAAAAGCTTCTTTCAACACTAACCTGTAAAATTAAAAACCAAAACTTACAAAACTGAAAACAATAATATTTAACATTTTGTCATATAACAATTTACTAACTTGAGTTGCAGGTACTGCAAATACAACACATGCCAATTTAAAAAGTTCTGGATGACTAGTAGTATTTTTTCCCCGATAATTTAATATATCTGTAGTATAGGATACACTATTAACGTTTTTGAAATTATTTACATTTTTTGTTATATGTATCTATTGTTTCTAAATCATTTTCAGAAACTATTGATGAAATAGAAGACTGTGATGATAACAATAAATCAAACTCATCTTCTTCTTCTTCTTCCACTTCAAACTTCAATATTTTCTTGATTAACATATTTTTTTGATGGTGTATAATTAAAACCGTTATTAGCTAAATAAATGTTAAATTAACATTAAAGAAAAAATGTATAATATAATAGATAAAAATAAATCAGTCAAAAATATATGTTAGTTTAATATTCTATATTTAGTTAAAAATACTACCTGAATTTTCAGAAATGTTATAAGAAGTATTATTTTCATTGTTTAAATCTAATAATGCTTTCCATGTTCTAACAAGATGTATAATTGCAATTGTTTTTTTCTCATCGCTTAATAAACATTGGTATCTTGGGTCAAGAAAAATAGATAAAAATATTTCATTAGTAATATATTTATATCTTACTTATTGGCAATTTTATTACATACCCGCCAAAAATATGTCATTTTCCAAAAGTAAAACTTGACGTTTTTGCATAGATTTTTCTATGGCATTAGCTAGAATAGAACCATTTGATTTTAGACTATGAATAACTCTTAACCATATACCACAGAAATCGCCCAAAGTGGTATTTTGTTTTTGCAATGACAAAGTTGCTATTTTTACTGGTTTAAGCGCATCAACCTAATAGTTTGAACAAATACTTTATTTTATATTTATACAGATATTAATATTATTAATATTTTTAATTATAATTATTAATTATATTACATGTTTATTTAAATTGATATATTTTAATCAAAGAAGTTACCTATCCCATTCACAATCGCTAAGTTTCAAATCAGGATTTAAGTCATATTTTTGCAGAATAATTTTAATTCCCATAGCCTATGTAGTATATTATAAATAGTATTCCATCTTGTCTCTATGTCAATGATAGCATATTTCAAATTAATTTTTTTAGCCAACCTGAATACTTGGGTGTTCTGAGTTTTTTAATCCAAGATACATAATTGAAGGGTATGAACAGCACATCTTATGCAAACTGTTGTAAATTTGAGTTCAAGATTTGATATAATACACTTTTCTAAATTATCAATATCTTCACGTGTAATATCTATTTGAACAATTTTTATATAGAGATTTAATTTTATATTAAACTAACATTAAGTACCTAATTATTTTATTCTTTTTAATAAGAATATTATTTATAATTTATTGCCTAATAATTTAAAATATTTAAAAAGTAATAGATATGAGTAAATTTTTATAATATAGTTTAATTTTAATTTAACTAAATATAATGTTTATATTTTTTAATTTTTTATACACTTATATTTTCTGTTACTTACCATTATTATCAAAGTTATTGTTAAAAAGTTAAGATTCTATATCATTCATGGTTAAAGATAGTCCTTCATTATTATATTCATATTCACTATCATTATCAGAGTTATTAAACACAGTTGATGTTGATGCTATAGTTTCTTTTCCTTCATCATTCATTAATTTAGTCAATTTTACCATATTTGCAGCATTATCATATATATAGTTATGGAATAAACTTGTTCTTTTCTAATATTAAACTTTTTTAATACATCAAATGACTAGAAAATAATTTTTTCATTGGAATAAAACAATTAGATATAGATATATACCTATAATAGGCATATACATTAAATATAATTTTACTTTTAGATTACAAATTATTTGAAATACTATTTTAAATATATTTATTCAAGCATTATATTAATTATTAGTTTTATACATGAAATCCATTACAATTCTATTTCTATGTATATAAAAATTTTAGTTTAATAGCAGTCATATAGGTATGGACATATAAGATATAACACAGACATACTTATTTTTTTACAGACATCATGGTCCATGATATAGTCAAAAGTCATAACCTTATAATAATATAATATGATAATATGTATAATGTATAGTAGCATACCTACTTCATTTATACATACTCGTATAATTCAAATTTATAACAATAATTGTTGTCATTTGATAATTTTATTACCAAAATCATTAAAAATAAAATGTAATGCT
The DNA here is from genome assembly GCA_021307375.1 of Tetraneura akinire. Classification (NCBI taxonomy): domain Eukaryota; kingdom Metazoa; phylum Arthropoda; class Insecta; order Hemiptera; family Aphididae; genus Tetraneura; species Tetraneura akinire. The sequence goes on along the minus strand of JAIUCT010000012.1, from coordinate 3,652,535 downwards.
CTTTGTATAAACCATTCTGTGATAGATACCTAGTAGATCTTACTATAGCCTATAGTAATATAATTACTATTATGACTATCAATTTACTCTAACTAAATAAAGAGTAATGATTAAAGAGTGAATTATAGTAATTTGGTATAAATTTGAAATAGTTAGGAAATGTACTTATATGTGATTTTGTAATACAAATTTCAAACATTGATTTTGTATTAAAGACTAAAGTATTCTTAAGTATTTGTAATACTTCAAAATAGTATTTGTATTTAAATTATATTTTGTGGTTGAACCGTATTTTAACTAATAAATAATTCTTAAACTAATCATACAGGTACTCGCCAATATTTTTAAATTTTCTGATGTATGTTGTTCATAAATTTCCTTCATAGCTAATGTCGCCAAACATATTTTTGTATCTTTAATATATTAAATATTTATTCCCATTATTGAGTAGTTATGACATTTAACACAATCAATTTTTAAACTTATAAGTTTATTCTTTACATCATCTTTAATATCATTTATTATTATATTAGAAGTTGATAAAATATGATGTTTTACATTGTGTGAATTAATTGTAAAACCTAAATTAAAATATATTAAGTTCCTATTAATAAAAAATATAATTATTTAATTAAACATATAAAAAGTTATAGATATTTAAATTAAGTTATTGTAAATATACTCATAATTATTTTAATAACTAGGTACCTATATATAATTAAAAGTACCCGATTTTATAAAATAAAATAAAAATAAAATAGGTAGATTACCTTCACCACTAGCAAATGTAGGTGGATCCAAGATTTTTTAAAACCTGAGTCATGAAATATAGAAAGAGGACAACGATTTACAGTAAAAATTTCAGTACACGCTTCTAATAATTTAAACTTGTCCTATTAATATAAAGTTTTTTTTTGAAGTTGTATATTAAAATTTTAATGTTAATTTGGTTAAACTTTTATAAGTAGTTCTTTTAATATTATTAAATTTTTCATATGATTAATGTCTTTATCATTAAAAATGTATTCAAATATTTTTATAATGAAATACATTTATAAATAATTACCTTTGTAGAAATATAACTATTGTCATATTTGTTGAGATTATTTTGTTCATCAATATTTATTGACATTTTATCTTTAGCCTCTAATAATATTTTATAATCTTTAGAATAGAAACTGTGAATGTGTGTTGTTAAATTATTACTATGTTTTCAGAATAAAACAGGTTCTTTACATCCTTCGATAGTAAAATTAGACACATTTTTTATTTTATCATATTTGAAAAATAATTTTCCTACTGGATTTGTATTATGTCGGTCCATAATTATAAATTTATAACTCCGCGATGAAATCTAATTTATAATTTAAAACTTTTACCTGAAAAGTGCAAATAAAATACTTATAATACTATTTGACATTATTGTCTACAATCTACTTAATAATTATAATTTTAAAAATATTGAAATACTTACAGTTACTAAAACCAAATTAGATAGTTTAGTAAAATTAAAGAAATACCTATTACCAATGTATAAATAATGTTAACTAATATAAGAAAATATATACATATATATATTATAATACAATAATATATATTGTTGCGTGCCAGTTCAACCAATATTATCGAATCAAATATTTGTGGTAGTTAGAATTATTCAATTTAATTTATTAAACATAAAACTTAAAAATATTTATAAGTAATTACAACAATTAAATTTTGTTGTTTTTGACAGATGAAATTATTGGTTCAGACTATTTTATCGCAAATTTTATATTTTATTTAACAATAAACTATGTGCGCATTTGATATTTTTATATAAATACATCAATATACTTGTTTGTGCTTAGATATAATTATTTATTAGAATTTATACTATTTATATTATTATTAAATATATTATTTAGATTATTTAGATTATATTTTACAATAACACATTTAATATTTAATATAGATTATTAGTTTACATAAAAATACCGGTTCCCACGGACTATGAAGCTTCTGCTTCCAGTAATACATTATTTATAATTTCTGATACGAAAGGTCGGTTCGTAACACCTCCCCACAAAGAAAAAGATTTATGTCTTGTTAGACAGAAATCTTTACAATTATATAAATTAATACATTGTTATATATAACAGTGGTAATATTGTTGTACATTTTACAATATATAAATGATATACATTCTGCAATATATATATTATACATATAAAAATTAATAGCTAGATACTTTATTTGCATTTCCTTAATATTTATTGTTTGTATATCTTATTATTTTTTTTTTTATGTATAATTCATGATTACTTAATTTTTAAATTATTGTCTTTAGCACCAGCACCATCTGTTGCCGCTCTCGTTCCAGTTGGTGTAACTGGAGCAATGGAAGTTCTTCAACCCCAAGCTCCTGCATTACAACCACAACTAGTTGATGTACCAGGTGATATTATAGTAATTTATTATTAATATGTTAAAATTTTATATCTATTATAAGGTTAGAAGCATTTTATTTATTTTTTGTTTTTCTATAGTATTTAATTGTCCACGCCGACCAAATTTGGGCCGTGAAGGAAGGACAATTGTATTGCGGGCCAATCGTTTTCAAATATCAGTGCCTCATGGTTATATACATCATTATAATATTAATATTCAACCTGATAAATGTCCAAGAAAAGTTAACCGTGAAATTATTGAAACTATGGTTCATGCATATAGTAAAATTTTTGGCAATCTTCGACCTGTATTTGATGGCCGAAATAACTTATACACAAGAGATCCATTACCAATTGGAAATGATATAATAGAATTAGAAGTCTGTTTTATTTAAGATAAAATTATATATCGATAAAATAATGTTACTAATTGTTTAAACTTTTAGGTAACATTACCTGGTGAAAGCAAAGATAGAGTATTCCATGTAAATATTAAATGGCTAACTCAAATATCATTATTTGCATTAGAAGAAGCATTAGAAGGTCGCACACGTCAAATACCTTATGATGCTATTTCAGTTAGTTAATTAATAATTGTTTTAATAATTTAAAATTAATTTATTATTATTACTATTACTATTATTATTATTATTATTATTATTATTATTATTATTATTATTATTATTA
>JAIUCT010000012.1:3630919-3649409 GCA_021307375.1 Tetraneura akinire | reverse complement strand
TTATTATTATTATTATTATTATTATTATTATTATTATTAATATTATTGTTATTATTATTATCATTATTTTTATTAGGCTTTAGATGTAGTTATGAGGCATCTTCCATCAATGACTTATACACCAGTAAGTCGATCATTTTTTTCTTCTGAAGGTTATTCTTCATTGGGTGGTGGTAGAGAAATATGGTTTGGTTATCACCAGTCTATTCGACCATCTAATTGGAAAATGATGCTTAATATTGATGGTAATTTATTTCACATTTAACAGATTACTTAAATTTGATCTTAAATTCTTTCTTATAGTATCAGCAACTGCTTTTTACAAAGCACAACCAGTAATAGAATTCATGTGTGAAGTGCTAGAAATTACAGATATTAAAGAACAACGTAAACCATTAATTGATTCTCAGAGAGTTAAATTTACAAAAGAAATGAAAGGTCTTAAAATTGAAATTACACATTGCGGAGAAATACGAAGGAAATATAGAGTGTGTAATGTTACAAGAAAACCAGCACAAATGCAATTGTAAGAATTCAATTTTATAATATAAATTGATATTATATTATTAACATATTTTATAGGTTTCCACTACAATTGGAAAATGGTGTAATAATGGATTGTACAGTAGCAAAATATTTTTTAGATAAATATAAAATGAAATTGAGGTATCCACATTTACCTTGTCTTCAAGTTGGGCAAGAACATAGACATACATATCTTCCTTTAGAGGTTTGTTTATTTGTTTTAATTATGTGAATAAAAATAATTTTTTTTTTTATTAGGTCTGTAATATAGTTGCTGGCCAAAGATGTGTTAAAAAATTAACTGAAATGCAAACATCAACCATGATAAAAGCAACTTCAAAAAGTGCTCCAGAACGAGAACGAGAGATTAATTCTTTAGTCCATCAAGCAAATTTTAATAATGATCCATACGTTCAAGAATTCGGCCTTAGAATATCAAATAGCATGGTTGAAGTGTGTGGTCGTGTTTTACCACCACCAAAATTACAATATGGTGGACGAACTTTGCCTAATAAAGTATAGTATGAATATTTTATTAAATAAATTTTTCTATGTTGACATATATTTATTAAAGGGAGGGCTAAACGTGCAACAAAATAAGCAACAAGCATTGCCAAATCAAGGAGTGTGGGACATGAGAGGCAAACAATTCTTTACAGGTGTTGAAATTCGTAAGTGGGCCATGGCTTGTTTTGCACCACAAAAAGTAGTTCGTGAAGATGCATTGAGGTAATGATTAATTATTTTAAATTTAATTATAGAATGCTTATTTTTATTGTTATATTTATCATATAAATTTAATTTTTTGTATATTTTATTTTATTTTTAGGAATTATACAACTCAGCTTCAAAAGATAAGTAAGGATGCCGGTATGCCAATAATTGGCCAACCATGTTTTTGTAAGTAAATCTAGTATTTAATATTCAAATAAATATTAATTTCGAAATTATAGGTAAATATGCCACGGGTCCTGATCAAGTGGAACCAATGTTTGGTTACTTAAAATCTACATATCCTGGATTACAACTTGTAGTTGTGATTTTACCCGGAAAAACTCCAGTATATGGTAATATATATTTATTTATACGTTGTAATTATGCAAAATTAATTATAAAATTTAATTATATGTTTGAATTAATTAGCTGAAGTCAAAAGAGTTGGAGACACTGTTCTAGGAATGGCTACACAATGTGTACAAGCTAAAAATGTTAATAAACCATCACCACAAACTTTATCAAATGTATGTTTAAAAATCAATGTAAAGTTGGGCGGTATTAACAATATTCTTGTACCAAGCATCAGACCTAAAGTACATAAATTATAAAATTCTCTATTATAATTATTTATTAATTATAAAAATTTCTAGGTATTTAATGAGCCAGTGATATTTTTTGGTGCAGATATATCTCATCCACCTGCAAGTGACAATAAAAAGCCATCTATTGCTGCAGTTGTAGGATCTATGGATGCACATCCTAGTCGTTATGCTGCTACAGTGCGTATCCAAGACCATAAGCAAGAAATTATTCAAGAACTTAGTTCTATGGTTCAGTATGTTTAACTTCAAAATTATTTTTTTATATGTTTTATATAATTTTTAAATTTTTATTTCAGAGAACTCCTTCTTATGTTCTATAAGAGTACTGGAGGTTATAAACCACATAGAATAATATTATATCGTAATGGAGTATCTGATGGGCAATTTATTCGTGTATGTTTTTCTATTATTTTTTACATTAATTTATTTTAGTAAAATAAATAATTTAAAAATTATATATCTTATATTGTAGTTTATAAATTATTATATACTTATTAATTTAAGCATAATATAATGAAGAAATGAAATTAAAAAAACACTGAAAATAGTAATTAGACATATATTTATAATATGAAAAGTATTGAATAATATAATATAATATATATATAAATAATGATGCCTGGTGAAGTTACATAATATACGTAGTAAATTTATGTGACATTCTAATTTTCTTAATTAAGTATAAATGGTTATTTTTATAGTGATCAAATTATTTTTCATGTGTCCCTCGCACTCAAGAACTGTTCATACCTGTGACTTAAAATAATAGAGATAATATAACATTATGGTAAAGATAATGAAAATCATTTAGGTAATTAATCAAATATTAAAATACTGTCTTATCAGTGTCAAATATTTAAAAATGGATGAATAATTGTACTGTATAAATCTTATATCATATACTATGGATAGAGCCATAAGGTTGATTTTTGATACCAACAGATTAGAGCCCTTTTTGCGCATGCGCGTAATTTTGATTTAGTTGAAATTATGCGGTCATTGTATAAATTCGTTTGTTAGTAATATAATCTATTTCTGTGGCATCTTACTATCATCATAAATTTATTAACTAGCATCTTTTATATGTCTATGCTAGCAACTATGGATGTCAATTACTAATGAAGATCCTTTTAAGTACTTGTACTAGTAAGATACTTGTCTATGATCCTAACCATATCTATAAACTACTATAAAATACTAATAAAAATAATAGTAATGTTTGTATTGTTATTATATTTTATTGCGCAAGTAACTAATTAAATAATAAAGTAAAGTAAGTAAAGTTATAAAAATAGCTGAGTATTATTATATGATGCAAATAATAATAATACAAACGAAAACGTTATACAAATAACAAATTTAATACCGTAGGTCGTGAACACATTGAGATAGATAAGAAAAAGAATTTGTGAACATTTTTTATTTTTAATCATTCCGCGCATGCGCAATGATAACCAAGGCTCTAAGATGTTTGCATCAAATTGAATAAATAGTCTAGATGGGTATGGCTCTATCCATAGTATATGATCTATGGTATAAATAATGACATACCTTTATTTTATCTAAGGATTTAAAACACATCTTTGATAACATTATAAGACAATTTTAATAGAAGAGAAGAATGTAATTATAATTATTATTTTTTTTTTTTAGAATTTATAACAATTTAAAGTAAAAACTAATATTTCTATATATTGGTATATATATATGTGTGTGTGTGTGTGTGTGTGTGTGTATTTAAATAATAAGATAGAGAGTTACTAATCAAATAAAAAAAATAACATTATACATTTTTGATAATTTTAAATAATACTTTAATATTCTAAAATAATTACAATATTGTATTTTATAGTAAATTGAATTTTAAGACGAAATATAATAAAATAAAATTTATCTAGTAGGTGGAAATAAGGACAAAATATTAATATGTTAATTATAATGTCTTATAGGTTTTACATCATGAACTTACAGCTATTCGTGAAGCATGTATAAACTTAGAAGGTGATTACAAACCAGGAATCACATTTATTATTGCTCAAAAACGTCATCACACGAGGTTCACTTAATATAATTTTAAAATTTTAAAATTCAATTTTTATTTAATAATTTGTTTATTAGATTATTTTCTGCTGATAAAAATGAACAATTCGGAAAATCTGGAAATATTCCTGCTGGCACTATAGTTGATGTTGGAATAACACATCCTACAGAATTTGATTTTTACTTATGTAGTCAACAAGGAATTCAGGTAATATTTTTTATAATTTTATTAAACATTAATTCAGGGATAGGATTTTATAGCACTTAAAATTATATAAATATGCACTATAATATTCCCTTATTTATCATAAAATATGTGCTTAAAATATGCATTAAAAATTTCTAAATAAGCAAAAAAAAAAAAATTGGTTTTATTAAATAATTATACTGATATAAGTACATTAAAACTTTAAATATAAAATGGTTTTATTCACAAAATATACACAAATTTGAATAAAATAAAATAAGAAAATAAAAATAAATATTGTTTTTATATTATTATGTCAGTGTTGGAATACCACGCAGTGAATCCCGTAATCCGTTTCCGAATTCATACATTTCTGATCACAATAAAATTATTAATGTGCCACGAATCGAAGATAGTACCATAATAATTTAAAACATGATTATTGAATCTTCAATTTTTAAAATATGATAAATTAATAATTTTTGATAAAGAAACAATTAAAAATGCTAAAATATCACAAAATAGTCAAAAATAGCATAAAAATCTAAAATATTACAAAATATATAAAAATATGCAAATAAAAATTTTGTATTCTGCTTCTCTGTATCATGAAACACATTTCAATCTTATTCTGCTATTTTTTAAACATCTCATAAAAAATATGCATATGCTATAAAATCCTATCCCTGAACATTATATAACATATATTTGTATATTTTCTGTAGGGAACAAGTAGGCCAACTCATTATCATGTTCTATGGGATGATAATAATTTTGAGTCGGATGAATTGCATTGTTTAACATACCAATTATGTCATACGTATGTTAGATGCACACGCTCGGTGTCTATACCTGCGCCTGTATATTATGCTCATTTAGTTGCATTTAGAGCTAGACATCATTTAGTTCAAAAAGAGCATAACAGGTAATCTCATTACATTAATATTATGGTTGAAATATCAAAATTAAATTTTTTATAATTATTTAAATTGAATGACTTAATTTAAGTTTAAAATATGAATATAAAATTTTCCAAATTAATATTTGTATTAATAACAATAATATATATGTTTAGTGATGACGGTTCACATAAATCTGGTGGTAGCGAAGATCGAACAACAGGTGCTATGGCTCGAGCTATCACTGTTCATGCAGATACAAAGAAAGTTATGTATTTTGCTTAGTACCAAAATTGAAGATAAAAATAATTGTTACTGATTAATATTAGTATTAGTATTTTTAAATTAATCAATATTAGACTTTGGCATAAGACTTTGGCCACCACAATGTACCTTGTCAAACATTACCTATTATTTGTGATTTCTGACCAAAATCATTTTTATTTTATTTTTTGATTTCTAACGATTGACAATTTATTTTAAATTTTCTATGTTTTCATTTTATTTCCAAATAGTTTTTAGACAATTTCCAAAGTTATATTTGTTGTTGCTACTATTTGTTTTGTTACCTATTTTAACCCCCTCTAATTTATTTTAGATATCTTTTGAATAGTGTATCGAAAAAGTGTTTTAAATAGCTACAGCAACAATGAAAAATGCATTCCTCTTTTATTTATTATATAATAAATATTTCATATTATAATTATGTGTGTATTATAATCATAATTAATAATTGTTTGTATTCTAATTTTCCTGCCAACTTTTACTTATTATTATAATAATAATAATAATTATTATAAACGATGCATGTGTTAATGTAACCATAGTTAGACATTAAATCATTTTTTTTTTATTTTATTAATATTATCTATTACTTATCATTTATTTTATTTTAAACCAATGGAGCATGTTTATAGAAATAACCATAAAGGGATATATTTTATCATATCCACTTATATCTTACGCTTATATTCTGTTAGGTTTTTTTTTTTTTTAAGAAAATGATCTATAAGTTGTTAGCGAATTATATTATTATACGAGGTATTTGTATTGTAATATATTTTAACAATGTAGTATACATTTCAATTAGTTTATTTGTATTTAAAATGATTTCTTAATTTATTGTTTTTCATAATGTATGCATTAAAAATATTTAATTTAATTTGGACTTAACTAATATCCATGTATGATACCTGTATAATGTATATTTGTATAAAAAGTTTTATATATTTATACATTTTATATAATATATAAAATATTACAACAATGTAATAATTGGATGTAGCCAATATCAAATCATAGTGAAGAATATAGAATAATTTTACAATTTTTATCATGTATTTTAAGTACATTATAACTAATAAGTAATAACATTTATAGTATATAGAAATCATTACATTTGAAAAAATGATTCTAAGTGAAGTTCATTATTTTTTCCTATTTTAAAATTTTTACAATATTTTAAAATAAAGGTTATTTCTTTCTCATAGAAAATGAACTTACTAATTACTACTAAATATACAATTGGAGTCTATTTTATAATATTGTTATACTAATTAAATGGCGTATTTTTAACAAATATTGAGGAATAAAGAGGAAATGGATAGGGTTAACTAAAATATGTATAAAGGCTTAGAACGATGTAATCTTCTGATTACTAATTAAATTATAATAATATGTTATACATGAAATAGCGATATAAATTTTTGGGCTTTTTTCCCGTAGTGGACCTACGTTTTTCATTTGGATTATTTTTTTTTTTATGTGATTCCTATACTATAACTATGCCTCCACAACGTAATTGATGTTCTACCAAAACTTTAACATTAATTGGCTTAATTGTTTAGTTTGTTCTCCTCTTGGTACTACTAACATTTCCGTGTTTGTGTTTTCTTCCTATTCGGCCATATTAAATTTTTATATAAATATACAATATAATATATTTACAATTTAAAAATATTAAATATAACATTAAAATTAATAAAATAATATAACTACATTTTAAATATTTTTAACCGTGATTTCGAGACTGAGGTAACGTGGCACGATAGTAAATAAAGGTGTACAATTGAAATATTTTTTAATATATATTTTTTTATATAAAAAATAAATTGTTTTCAAAATAATTTTTTTTTTTTTAGTTTTATTAATTTGAAAATAATTCAAATTAGTAATTACCGTATTTTTCTTGTCGTTTTTATTCATCTGTCCGCAAACCGTACACATTATTATAATTATTACCGTATTCCCACAACCGCATACGTACGTCTGGCAGCACTGGCGCCACTGCCGTCGTAATCATAATAAACATATGTTATTGTTTTAACGATAATATCTTTTACCCGGAATTCGGTTATATAGCGTTGTTTTGCCGCAGCAATCCGCCATTATTATTCAATGAACAAAGAACAAACGTAAAAACTAAAAAAACGAATCGACAAAACGTAGTCCAGCAGTTGAACATTGACCTACGTGTGTAATTTGTGTTTTTTTTTTTATTTTTATTCCGCCTTTTGGCCTTTAATTTAATATTTTTAATAAAAAAATATATTGGTTTAGTTGATCCTCATCATCACCGTTGTATTAAGTTTTCACAGAAATCATTGCCACAGCCATCATCACCGAAAAACATACCATGTATCCCGCCGGGCAACGTGAGTACACGAACACGCACATTATATAATTATTATAATTTATGAACAAAGGACCTCCATTCCCATAATATAATGTTTTGTCTGTCTTATGGTTCATTTTAACTTTGTTATTTTAGTGAACTTAATTTCAAACAAATTTTTAGAATTTTACGTGATATTGTGTTTTTAAAAAATTCTTTTTCATTATTTGGCACGAATAAATGTTCACTCGTACAGCCAGTACTGCCAGTTTGTTAATTATTCGTTAAGAGTGCTCTTCGTGGGATATATATATATATATATATTTTTTTGTTGCACATGATACTATAAAATTTAATATTTATTTTAATGATTACCTATTATTTAAATTCAATTATCTCCACCACAAGTCATGTTTAAATGAAAAAAACAAAACGTAGAAGTATTAACAATCAGCGGCGAATTTGCCCGCCCGAACAAAATTCGAAGAATTCGGGAGAATTCCTGAATTTCGGGCCGATTGTCAATTAACGTAATAAAAACAATTATTTCTGCAAATGATATAATATAAAAGGTATGCAGATATGGAACATAGTCATATTAATCAATCGAATAATTATAATTATTTTAAACTATTGTCCGCACTCGCGTCATCAGTAATATTATTATAAATATAACGTTAGTGCTGCAACTAGAATTCTTGGGGCCCCGGACATGATCAATTGATGGGGCCCTCAAAATTATATGTAATATTTTTTCATATGCCCATAACTCATAAGTTATTCAAAGGTGTTAAATGGTGATTTTTTTAAGAAGTCAAAAAATCTTATGCAAAGTAGACTTAGTACTTGCCTACTATTCAGTATGTTGTTTAATATAAGAATATAACCAGTGGTGTAGTCGTAATAAAAGTTTTGAGTATACGCTAAATAATTTGCCATAGATTATTAGATCATATAAAAAGTTAAGCTCTTCACCCACTTCCTATCAAAATAAACATACAAAATATAAGATTTTTATTTCTAATAGAAAATTTCTAATATTATCAAATATCAATTTATTATTATTAGTTTAGGTATAAATTATTTCTAGGTAACCTTAGCAATGAAATCTAATATACTACCATTATGTCATACTATAGGTATATATTTTATTACATACTATACATTATACAACTCAGTTAAAGAATATAATAATTAAGTATTATATTTTAAGTTTATAATAATTTAAAATATATCAAATCGTTTACCTGCGTAACAAAAATTATTTTAAAGGTATACGCACTAGAGTTAAAATTGATAAGCTGTTATACGCCGTATACCCCCGTATACGCTCCACTAAACCACTGAATATAACTAACTCTATTAGTGTTTTTTTGATTACATATTATATTAATTATAAACAGTTGACATAAAATATGGGTCCTATATATATATATATTATATATAACATGTATACTATATTCATATATTACCCATGTAATACTTGTATATATGGAAAATGGATGGGCTACATGAAGTTAGTCCCCACCCCTCTATGGATGAACTTCCAAACTCTAAAAAATTATAAGCAAAATTTTGGTGAAAGTTTGAAATTGAAACACGTCAGTCGGTGGGCCAACTTCATGAGGGTCAAACAACTTAATACGTCATTTACAACCTTCTTAAGTTGATAAGTTTAAATTTAATTGTATAATTTAAGTGTTTTGTAATATACATTTCTGATGTAGATGGAAACATTAAGACTTCATTGAAATGTAATTTTTAAAACTCTACTAATAGTTGTATAACAAGAAAATGATTTGCATTGAATAAAACAAAATAAAAATAACATAAAAATTAATAGCTAGATACTTTATTTGCATTTCTTTAATATGTATTGTTTGTATATATTATAATTTTTTTATGTATAATTCATGATTACTTATTTTCTAAATTATTGTTTTTAGCACCTGGAGCAATGGGAGTTCTTCAACCCCAAGCTCCTGCATTACAACCACAACTATTTGATGTACCAGGTACTATTATAGTAATTTATTATTAATTTGTTAAAATTGTATATTTATTATAGGGTTAAATGCATTTTATTTATTTTTTGTTTTTCTATAGTATTTCATTGTCCACGCCGACCAAAATTGGGTCATTTAGGAGAGTCAATTACATTACGGGCCAATCAATTTAAAATATCAATGCTTCATGGTTATATACATCATTATAATATTAATATTCAACCTGATAAATGTCCAAGAAATGTAAATCATGAAATTATTGAAACTATGGTACATGCGTATAGTAAATTTTTTGGCAATCTTCGACCTGCATTTGATGGCCGAAATAACTTATACACAAGAGATCCATTACCTATTGGAAATGAAACAATAGAATTAGAAGTCTGTTTTATTTAAGAAAAAAATTATATATCAATAAAATAATGTTACTATTGTTTTATACTTTTAGGTAACATTACCTGGTGAAAGCAAAGATAGATTATTCCGTGTAAATATTAAATGGCTAACTCAAATATCATTATTTGCCTTAGAAAAAGCATTAAAAGGTCGCAAATGTCAAATACCTTATGATGCTATTTCAGTTAGTTAATTATTAATAATTTTAGTAAATAATTATTTATAATCATTATTATTATTATTATTATTAGGCTTTAGATGTAGTTATGAGGCAACTTCCATCAATGACTTATACACCAGTAAGTCGATCATTTTTTTCTTCTCCTGATGTTCATTATCCGTTGGGTGGTGGTAGAGAAGTATGGTTTGGTTTTCACCAGTCCATTCGACCATCTAAATGGAAAATGATGCTTAATATTGATGGTAATTTATTTCACATCTAACAGATTACTTAAATTTGATCTTAAATTATTTTATATATAGTATCAGCATCTGTTTTTTACAAAGCACAAACAGTAATAGAATTCATGTGTGAAGTGCTAGACATTCCTAATATTAATGTGAAACGTAAACTATTAACTGATTCTCAGAGAGATAAATTTACAAAAGAAATTAAGGGTCTTAAAATTGAAAGTACACATTGTGGAAAAATGCGAAAGAAATATAAAGTGTGTAATGTTACAAGAAAATCAGCACAAATGCAATTGTAAGAAATCAATTTTATAATATAAATTGATATTATATTATTAACTTATTTTTTAGGTTTCCGCTGGAATTGGAAAATGGTAAAACTGTAGATTGTACAGTAGCAAAATATTTTTTAGATAAATATAAAATGACATTGAGGTATCCAAATTTACCTTGTCTTCAAGTTGGGCAAGAACAAAGACATACATATCTTCCTTTAGAGGTTTGTTTATTTGTTTTAATTATGTGAATAAAAGTAATTTTTTTTTTTTATTAGGTCTGTAATATAGTTGTTGGCCAAAGATGTATTAAAAAATTAACTGAGATGCAAACATCAAACATGATACAAGCAACTTCAAGAAGTGCTCCAGAACGAGAACAAGACATTAATTCTTTAGTCCATCGAGCAAATTTTAATAATGATCCATACGTTCAAGAATTCGGCCTTAGTATATCAAATAGCATGATTGAAGTACGTGGTCGTGTTTTACCACCACCAAAATTACAATATGGTGGACGAACTTTGCCTAATAAAGTATAGTATGAATATTTTATTAAATAAATTTTTCTATGTTGATATATATTTATTAAAGGGAGGGCTAAACGTGCAACAAAATAAGCAACAAGTATTGCCAAATCAAGGAGTGTGGGACATGAAAGGCAAACAATTCTTTACAGGTGTTGAAATTCGTATGTGGGCCGTAGCTAGTTATGCATCACAAAATCAAGTTCATGAAAATGCATTGAGGTAATGATTAATTATTATAAAATATAATTATAGAATGCTTATTTTTATTGTTATATTTCATATATATTTAATTTTTTGTATATTTTATTTTATTTTTAGGAATTATACAACTCAGCTTCAAAAGATAAGTAAGGATGCCGGCATGCCAATAATTGGCCAACCATGTTTTTGTAAGTAATTCTAGTATTCAACATTTAAATAAATATTAATTTCATATTTATAGGGAATTATGTCAAGGGTCTTGATCAAGTGGAACCAATGTTTCATAACTTAAAATCTACATATCCTGGATTACAACTTGTAATTGTGGTTTTACCTGGAAAAACTCCAGTATATGGTAATATATATTTATTTATACGTTGTAATTATGCAAAATTATTTATGTTTGAATTAATTAGCTGAAGTCAAAAGAGTTGGAGACACTGTTCTAGGAATGGCTACACAATGTGTACATGCTAAAAATGTTAATAATCCATCACCACAAACTATATCAAATATATGTTTAAAAATCAATGTAAAGTTGGGCGGTATTAACAGTATTCTTGTACCAAGCATCAGACCTAAAGTATATAAATTATAAAATTCTCTATTATAATTATTTATTAATTATAAAAATTTCTAGGTATTTAATGAGCCAGTGATATTTCTGGGTGCTGAGATAACTCATCCACTTGCAAGTGACAATAAAAAGCCATCTATTGCTGCAGTTGTAGGATCTATTGATGCACATCCTAGTCGTTATGCTGGTACAGTGCGTGTCCAAGACCCTAAACCAGAAATTATTCAAGAACTTAGTTCTATGGTTCAGTATGTTTAACTTCAAAATTATTTTTTTTATATGTTTTATATAATTTTTAAATTTATGTTTCAGGGAACTCCTTATTATGTTCTATAAGAATACTGGAGGTTATAAACCACATAGAATAATATTATATCGTAATGGAGTATCTCATGGGCAATTTTCTCGTGTATGTTTTTCTATTATTTTTTACATCAATTTATTTTAGTAAAATAAATAATTTAAAAATTATATATCTAATATTGTAGTTTATAAATTATTATTTACTTACATATTAATTAAGCATAATATAATAAAGAAATGAAATTAAAAAAAACATTGAAAATAGTAATTAGAAAAGTATTGAATAATATAATTTAATATATATAAATAATTATGTTTACATCATAGACAAGTCTATGATCTCTGGTGAAGTTACACAATATACTTAGTAAATTTATGTGACATTCTAATTTTCATAATTTATGTATAAATGATTATTTTTATAGTGGTCAAATTTTTTTTTATATGTCACTCGCACTCAAGAACTGTTCATACCTATGACTTAAAATAATAGAGATAATATAATAACATTATGGTAAAGATAATGAAAATCATTTAGGTAATTAATCAAATATTAAAATACTGTCTTATTAGCATAGACGTATACATCTAGACGGAACATTTGCCCCAAAGACCGGGAGGCGTGGTCGTGCCAAGATAGCTAAGAAAGATAGATTATATTTTATCATAAGAGTGAGAGAAATAAACCCACTCCGAGGACAACCAATTAGAGTGCTCCTGCTTTAAAGCATGTGCCGAAATTTCACGAACACACCCGATCCTCGGAACAAGCTCCACTTATTTCCATGCGTTATCATACCGAATGTTCCGTCTAGATGTATACGTCTATGCTTATTAGTGTCAAATATTTAAAAATGGAAAAATAATAGTACTGTATAAATTATGACATACTTTTATTTTATCTATGGATTTAAACACATCTTTGATAACATTATGAAACAATTTTAATAGAAGAGAAGAGTGTAATTATGAGTAAGTTTAGTATACCGCCAATATGTTTAGAATTGAGAACAATTTAAAGTAAAAACTAATATTTCTATATGTGTGTGTGTGTGTGTGTAGTTAAATAATAAGACAGAATTACTAATCAAATAAGAAAAAATGACATTATACATTTTTGATAATTTATAAAGAATAATACTTTAATATTCTAAAATAATCACAATATTGTATTTTATAGTAAATAGAATTCTAAGACGAAATATATTAAAATAAAATTTATCTAGTAGGTAGAAATAAGGACAAAATATTAATTTGTTAATTGTAATGTTTTATAGGTTTTACATCATGAACTTGTAGCTATTCGTGAAGCATGTATAAAATTAGAAGGTGGTTACAAACCAGGAATCACGTTTATTGTTGTACAAAAACGTCATCACACAAGGTTCACTTAATTTAATTTTAAAATTGTAAAATTCAAATTTTAATTTATAATTTGTTTATTAGATTGTTTTGTGTTGATAAAAATAAACAATCAGGAAAATCTGCAAATATTCCTGCTGGCACAATAGTTGATGGTGGAATAACACATCCTACAGAATTTGATTTTTATTTATGTAGTCATCAAGGAATTCAGGTAATATTTTTTTGTAATTTTATTAAACATTATAAAACATATATTTGTATATTTTCTGTAGGGAACAAGTAGGCCAAGTCGTTATCATGTTCTATGGGATGATAATAATTTTAAGTCTGATGAATTGCATTGTTTAACATACCAATTATGTCATACGTATGTTAGATGCACACGCTCGGTGTCTATACCTGCGCCTGTATATTATGCTCATTTAGTTGCATTTAGAGCTAGATATCATTTAAATGAAAAAGAGCACGATAGGTAATCTTATTACATTAATATTATGGTTGAAATATCAAAATTAAATTTTTTTATAATTATTTAAATTTAATGACTTAATTTAATTTTAAAATATGAATATAAAATTTTCTAAATTAATATTGGTATTAAAATCAATAAAATATATGTTTAGTGGTGACGGTTCACATAAGTCTGATGGTAGCGAAGATCAAACCAGAAGTGCAATGGCTCGAGCTGTCACTGTTCATGCAAATACAAAGAAAGTTATGTATTTTGCTTAGTACCAAAATTGAAGATAAAAATAATTATTACCCAGTAATACCACAGATTAAACCAGATGGCCGACTGTTTGGTGTAGTGATTATATAAATTTCCATAAAGTAAACCTATTTAAACTTATATTTTGATGAGAGGGGCGGCAAAATATTTGCCCTGGGCCGTAAAAATTTGTAATACATCACTGTCTGTGGTAATACTAAATTAATTAATATTAGACTTAGGCATAAACTCCACCACAACCTACCTTTACAAATATTATCTGTAATATGTAATTTCCCACCAAAATCATTTTTATTTTTTTATTTCTATCCATTGACAATTTATTTTAAATTTTCTATGTTTCCATTTTATTTCCAAATAGTTTTTAGACAATTTCCAAAGTTTAATTTTGTTGTTGCTACTATTTTTGTTATGTACCTATTTTTCTCCCCTCTAATGTATTTTAAATATCTTTTGAATAGTGTATCGAAAAATCGTTTTAAATAGCAACAGCAGCAATGAAAAATGAATACTATTTTAATTATTGTGTAATAAATATTTCATGTTATCATTAAGTGTGTATTATAATCATAATTAATAATTGTTTGTATTCCAATTTTCCTGCCAACTTAAACTCTACTTATCTGAATATTTATCTTCGAATTGTGTTTAATTTTTCTGGTTTCTTGATTACTTTCCAGTTGTTTTTGACATAGACTATTGTTAGGTATAGCCTTTAAGAAAACTGGATATATAGTACCAATAGTTGCTTAATATATCAATCTCAATAGTTAATTTTTTTATAATTCATAATTTATGTAAGATAAAAATAACCACTTAATATTTTATTTATGTCTGTTTATTTGCTTGGACCTTTTTGCAAATTTTTAATATTTAACATTATATTATGTTAATTTTATATTTTGCTATTTACCTGAAGTATAATATTATTGTATTTTCTTAAACATAATATCACTTTTTTGTGGTTTAAGTTATGGGACAAACACTATTATATTGTATATTTGTATTATATTATATTGTACCTGATATAATTAATTGTAATTACAATTGTATGTATAATTGATCGATACTTAAGAATATCATGAATTTTATTGTTAGCAGTTAAGATACAAAAAATAATGGATTATTGTTAACATGATCAAACTTCAAATTTATTTTAAAATAATTAATAGTTTAAATTATCTATAATTATAATAATTATTTAAGACTTATTACCATAGTATTTTTCTTAAACAATTTTAAATTAATTACCTATATATTAATCATATAATGTATATTACACTATGAATTGATTGGTACCACAAAATTGCTAACCCTCCAATTATACAGTTTGAGTACTCAATTCAATTTTATCTAGACATGTTTAATTATAATTACATAGATATTTATGTATTATTATTTTTATTAATAAGAATAACCATTAACCAATAACTTTTATGCCAGTGAACATCATTTTTAATTTTATGCAATTTATAATTAATTATCAAAAATTGGTGGTAATTGTATTTATAGATGTTACATTAAATATTAAATACATTTATTATTTTAATTATTTATTATTAACTTATAATTAGGTAATTACTATAATCAGTAGTCGAAGGGGGGTAAAATAAGTAGAGGGATGCCTACATATTTAAAAGAACTTAATAATTTTATACGTTACAGTTCCATTGATAACTTCTCCCCTCCCCCACCCAAAAATAAATGTTCCCGTTTTTTATATTTTATAAGATTTAAGAAGTTTAAAAGAATGATATAAGAAATCTATTATAAAAACAAACAATATATATATATATATTTATTATATATATTATATATATATATCAAATCAAAATTAATTTTATATTATTTGATTATGAGATATGTCTCAAACGTCTTTAGCTCTTATCTATAACTTTACGTTATATTACCCTGTACCATAGAATATGTACCCACATTATTTTATTTTATTGTCATTTTCATTGTTGTTGCTATAACGTCCACACAATTCTATGTCAAAAATAAATCATTAATATTTAGTAATAATATACATTTTATTAAAATACATTAAACCTTTTTTTTTTATAATTATATTTTGTATGTTGGTGATTTAAATAAAAAGTTAATGAGGGATGCTTATTTATGTGCATAAGAAGTGGAGGAATGGCATCCACCCGTATCCCCCCCCCCCAATTCGACCACTGACTATAAAATAATATTTGGTCAAAAGTGTTATTTTTTTAAATGTGGCAGAACAAAAAGAAATTTTCCAAATTTAAATTTTCATTCATTTCCAATAAATGAAGAAAATATAAAAAAAATGGATCATTCACTCAGGTAAATTATTTATTTTTATTTATATTTAAACTTAAAAGAGACACTGATACTCCTGCCACAGGGATACAGGTGGATAAATCATCGCATTCGAAAAAAACGATTCTGAACCAAGTTCAATCAGATAATATAGTTATGCAGTGGGTATCAGCTCTTCTTTTTATTCTTTAAGCAACATATAAGTATGCAGTATGCTTCAATAAAATTATCAAATTTTGTACAAAACTTTTTGTTAATTTAATATTAATGTGAAATATTGAGAAATAATAAAAATCGTATACAAGTGATATTAGACTTTCGATTACTCTGAAACTACTCGAAAATTTTAACTTTAAACAGTTATAAAAAAAAAATTGAACGTGTCGATTTTTCCAATATTTTGATGGCACTTCAAGAAATATATGAGGAAGCTTCAGTAAAATTTGCATATCTTAAAATTCAAAATTGTCAATTTATCAAACATTGTAGGGATAAAAACGAAAATTTTAGGAAATATTCAAAGTTTTATATTTCGTAGAAAAATAACGTAACCGTTAAAAATTGTATCGCGTATGTTACTAGCAGGGCCGTCGAGAGTTTTTTGGGGGCCCAGGACATTCAAGAATATGGGGCCTTTAAGCTAAATTGTCCTAAAATGCTTAGCTTGGGGGTGATTAACATCCACAGTTATTAAATTACCTTCTCAAATTTTAGTTTTTATTTAAATTAAAATAATTTTAAATTCTTATTTTATTACAATAAATGTAATTTAATTTGCGTTTTAGTACCTATAAAGCCGGGTCCACACCAAACGCGCAACCGCGCGCAACGTAGCTGCAACATTCTCGCTCGTACAGGTGTCCATACTGCGCGTAGAAATGTATGTTGCAACCACAGATATATATAATAAACTAGATTGCTAACTAGTGAAGTCACCCGTCCGCCATTTAAAACGAGGCTTTGGACCGTATCATA
This sequence comes from Tetraneura akinire, assembly GCA_021307375.1. Lineage (NCBI taxonomy): Eukaryota > Metazoa > Arthropoda > Insecta > Hemiptera > Aphididae > Tetraneura > Tetraneura akinire. The sequence goes on along the minus strand of JAIUCT010000012.1, from coordinate 3,631,764 downwards.
ATATATTATATTCCTTATCACTACATTGTAAAACGTTAAATTTGTATTTACCCGGTATAAAACAACTACTGATTTCCCATTATCTAAATTATATTATTCATAAATCATAATTATGTCATATTATTGTTATATTCTGTGATTATATTACTCATATATATCACTATATTACTACGATTTTAGATACATGTGTCTTAAATCGTAATACTCAGTCATTATAATAATTAATAATATATTATATTATTTATTATATATATATATATATGTATATTTTTTTTTTATAGAATTATGCCGTACAAGTGTTGTGCTGTTGGGTGTAATAATCAAGATGGCACTAAAAAAAACATGAAATTATTCAGGTGAATATTATATATGTTATTATGTTTAAAATTCGTTATCCAATGTCAAATAAATCCTAAGTTAATAATTAATGATCTCTGTTCCTAATTAATGTATATTTTACTTTCTAGTTTTCCCTTAGATGAACCAAGGAAAATTAAATGGATCAAAGCTATTAAAAGAGACGAATTTTCACCAACTAAGTACAGTAGATTATGTAATGAGCACTTTGAATCATCTGAATTTGTTGAAGCTCCTGAAAAATTAATTTTAAAAAATACTGCGGTACCTAGTATTTTTAAAATTCCAATTAATACTCCATCTGATAGTTGTGTTAAGAAAAAGACAACTATCAAAACAAGAAAACGTTCTAAAAAAAGATTGTTTGGTACAATTGACTGTCCTAACAATTCTAATATGGACCATAATTATTGTTTGCAAAGTTTGTTTATACAATTATTAAAGTCAATAAGATTTATTAACGATAAGCCTAAAATAAATATTTATAT
>JAIUCT010000012.1:3607115-3630909 GCA_021307375.1 Tetraneura akinire | reverse complement strand
GTTTTAGCAATTGATTTAAGTGAAGGTGAGTTAGATTTAAAATATTTATTGATTGTAAAGTTTGTTTCAATAACTATTAAAATTAATAAAAAAAATATATGTTTAGGTACATCAAATAGAAAAATTTCACCGCGTTCAACTTATTCAGTTGGAATGAAACGAAGGAAATAATTAGAGTCACCAGTTAAAACAAATTTAAGGAAAAAAATTAAATGTTTACAACAGCAAATTCGAAGACAAAATAAAAAAATTTCCACTTTGGAGGTATTTTGTATGTATTAATGTAGAGAACCGGGGCGACATTTTTATTTTTATACTAATACCTATTTTGTTTTTTGTTTTCGTAATGGTTTTGTAATTATTAAAATAAATATACTGATAACCGATCAATGTATTAAATTGTATGTTATTGTTGTACCTATCTGTATATATTTATGAATTTGATATTCTGTGTTAATTGTTAATTATTGTATTACTAATATTACTAATATGAAAATAAATAAATGTTTTTATATTGTAAAACTGTATGTTAATAAAACTTTTAAACTAAAAACTTTTATTTATGTTAATTTATTACATTTCATGACATTATAATAGGAGTTAATGTTAACAATAAAATCATCCACTGATGTAGAAACTACAGGAATAATCACAAAAAATTTTACTAAATCATTTCTTAAGGATATAATATATAATAATGAAGTTGCACCAAATGCAAGACGTTATAGCGAGGAAGTTAAACAGTTTGCTACGACGCTTTATTTTTATTCCCCAAAAGCCTATAATTATGTCAGGTAATTCATTAATTAGAGATATGTTAAATATAAATTATAATTCAAATTTATATTTGATAAGAATTAAATTTTTATTTCCAAACTGAAAGGTCATCAATTAATTTACCAAACCCCAGTGCAATTAGAAATTGGGTTAGCAATATCAATGCTAACACAGGGTTTTTGAGAAATGTTTTAACTGAAATTGGTAAATTTCCCCAAGATGACAGATATTGTTGTCTGATTTTAGATTCCATGAGTATTAAAAAAGAAATACACTGGGATAAAGTAAATCATAGGTAAATATATTCTTTTTAATTATGCATATATATTACTTCAACTATAATAATTAACAAAAAGTTGTAATTTAACAGATATATTGGCTACTGTGATTATGGTAATAATTTAACTGTTGAAGATTGTGAGTCACCAGCTACTGAGGTTCTAGTATTTATGCTTTCTAGTCTTAAGAGTAAGTGGAAATGGCCAATTGGGTACTGGTTTGTAGACAAAGTTAAATCTTCAGTACAAGCTCAGTTAGTTAATATCGCTATAACTGAGTGTGATAAATTTGGCATAAATGTTTTAAGCGTAACTTGTGATGGAGCACATTCAAATATGAGTACATTTAACATATTAGGGTGCGATTTAAATCAACCATATGAAAGTATCAAATCAGACTTTAATATTATACCATCCAAGCCTAATATATATTTTACACCAGATGCCTGTCATAATATAAAATTAGCTAGAAATGCTTTGGGAACATTTGGAATATTTAAAGATGAAGATGGAAATCTTATAGAATGGAAATATATTGATAAACTATTTAGGATACAAAATAATATAGGCTTTAAATTAGGAAATAAATTAAGTTTTATGCATTTGAACTGGAAATCAAATGTAATGAAAGTCAAACTTGCAGTTCAAACATTAAGCGGATCTGTAGCAGACTCTTTACTTTATTTATCACAAACTTCAAGTGATTTTAGTAATTGTAGTGCAACAATAAAGTTCATAAGAGTAGTTGATGAAATTTTTGATTTCTTGAATGCTAGAAATCCATTTGCCAAGGGATTTAAACAGCCTCTTAGAATCCAAAACATTCAATATATTGAAGATAGAATGATAAATAATATTAAGTATTTATATTCGTTAAAAACTGCATCTGGTCAACAACTATGGAAAAGTAAAAGAAAAACATTTATAATAGGTTTTGCTACAACTATAAAATCCATTTTATCAATAACTAGGCAATTATTAATAAATGAAAGTTTTAGGTTTGTACTTACATATAAGTTTAGTCAAGATGCAATTGAGTTATTCTTTGGTTTTATGAGAGGTCGCTTTGGATATAACAATAATCCCAATTGTTTACAATTTAGAAATGCTTTAAAAAATATTTTATTTCATACTTCAATAAAATTTAGCTCAGGAAATTGTACATTATTATCATGCCATGAAGATTCTTTATTTGCCATAAAATGGAACTACAAAAAACCTGAAATAATTCAAGAAGATGAAATAGACTTAATAACCCTAGTAGACAACAGTAGTAATATATTTTTCAATTCCATCACAGAAAACATATTATACTACATAAGTGGTTTTGTAGTAAAAAAAAATATTAACCACTTTAACGTGTAAATTTTGTAAACTTGCCATCGTTGATTCTTCTGAAGCATTTGATCATTCATACAATAAAAAAGAAAGTACACTTAAATCATTTACACAACTTAAAAACCAAGGAGGACTTAGGCTAGCTTCAGATAGTGTTTATAAAATTGTTAAATTAACAGAAACATTATTTAAATCTATAATAATTGATAAAAAACAATTATTTGTTAAAAATATGGATTTAAAAATCATTATTACCGTTCAAAATTCATTAGCTATGTCCAATTGTATATTTCCAGAATGCGATAATTGTTGGGAATCTTCAGATTTACTTATGAGGCCCCATAAAATAGATTTAATTAATAATATATGCAAAATATATTTAAACATTAGATTACATGCCTATAGTAAGTTAATGACTTCCTCAATAGCAAAAACAGCAAGTAAGCGACAAAAATTAAATAAAACAATACTGTTTTATAATATGTAAAATGTAATTAGTTTTTTTTTTCACAAATGTTCATAACATTATTGTTTAATAAAACTGTAATATATTAGATCAATTTATAACATATATTAATATATTAGTTATTACACTAATTATATCTGAATTTATATTATAAACTATAATAATAATAAATATTAATAGAAAATACTGTAATTTATTTAGATTTTAATGTTTATTTTATATATTTGTTGTTTTATCATTATCTTTTATATAATTTATAATAAATTAATAAAAAATAATAACATAACGATTTCCAGAACATTCCAGTGATAACACACACGGCCTGAAAAAAAATGGCGGTACTGTGACTTCACATAAATATACAGGCATTATACAGTGTAGTTAGCTATCTAGTTTATTATATATATCTGTGGTTGCAACCACGGTTGTAGTACCTATAATCGTGGTTGCAACCAATTATCAAATGTTTTGCGCGTTTGGTGTGGACCCGGCTTTATATGTTATATAAATATATACGAATCTTATATTTCGTTTAATTTTAATCGTTACATAAAAATAAAACAATAAGATATACACACACACACACATGAGGTCCGTGAAATTAGAGGAAATAAACGAATATTAATTTATGCTGCTAGTGCCAAGATTTAGGGCTAAATAAGTGATAGTCACAGTCAGTGATACCAAAAAAATATTAGTGATCTGTCCAATAAAAAGTTATTGTAGGAAACGATTATCTTTCTCTGGTAACTTAAACCGGCGGACTGTATTTTAGCATTAATCTATTCAAATAGTACTCAAATTAAATGCTCAATTTCAAAGTTGCTAATATAAAAATTATTATTATTATTATTATTATTAATAATAATAATATTAGTAATATACGGTTTGAAAGCTGAAGAATCATGATGTGGAATGTGTGACGGCCGAGCGCATCTCTACACTGAATTGTATCTGGGAAAAAAAACATCTGGCGTCTTTTATCATAAACGATTGACCCGAGAACAAATAATAACATCGTATAATGCTAAAACCATGGTATATTTTTATATTACAGGAAATTTTAACCAAAAAAAAAAAAAAGGTACGTTTCTCAACTAATGTCCTTCGATACTGACGTGCCAGGTGGCGATATTTACCGACACCAGGGGTTCACAATTTGGGCTGGGAAATAAAGAGAGCGTTATTTCCATTATGATTTGCAGGCGTTCCACACTTTTTGTACCATTGTATTGTCAGGAATTCGGGTAACTATATAGGACAGATGTTTTTACATGCATTGTACGTGCATATTCGTCATCCTTGTTGTTTTGTGTAGTGTGTCTGAAGAAAACCGGTCCTGGTCCTGTACTGTTTGTCGATTGACTAGTCACTAGTTTATTCTTGACTGTCTTTGCTACGCGTTACACGTAGTGAGTGTAGTTTCCACGCGCGTTTGCAATTTTTTGTATTTCTATACTGTTTTTTACTGTCGTACTTTTAATTTAAATTGTTTTTTTTTTTTTTAACATGTCTTACCATTCAAGAGATATACATTCACAAATTCACAAAGTAAAAAAGAATTATTTGTAGTGTTTATACCTACTTCTTTTAAAAACCTGGTCAAGGATTCGTCTCAACCCGAAGTATCTACATTTTTTCTTCAAGCGCAACAAAAAACATCTGAAGCATGTGGAATACATATTAAATCAGTAAAACGAATAATAGTTAAAGATTGTAAGTATTATGTTCTACAAATATAAATTATAATTTTATATTACTTTATCTAATTATGTAATTATGTATTTTTTTTATTATTTTGATATTTGATGTACGTGTAAGTTGTTTAGAAATAATTAACCATAAATCGAATTAAGCATTTAGGTTATTTTGTTAAATTAATAACAAATTATAGAAAAATAAAAAAAACACGTATTTAATTTTACATTTCCTGCCGTAAGTAGATGCTATAGTAGCCGAGCCGAAAAGTGAGCCGCGATCGTCGCGCGCCAAGCGGCTGTTTTTCGTCAGGGTTACTCCGCCTATTCCTACTGTTTTAAATTAATTACCACTCTGCCGTTATTTTAAATGCGCGCCAGCTGCTGTTTCCATTGTTCTCAAACGTAGAACCCCTGAAACCAGGAAAAATGACCACTTGGCGCGTGACAATCGCGGCTCACTTTTCGGCTCGACTACTATAGTTTTGGAAACCATAACGAAAAATCGCCACCTGGCGCGTTAGTGTCGAGAGACATTTGTTGTAAAACCACGATTTAAGATACATATTAGTTAGATACATATTAGGTTGCGTATTAGAATCCCAAAATGTGACCAGTGAAACAACTATCTGAAACAGCTGGTCCCTCGAACAACTAGCGAACCATGTGGATAACTTACAATAGTTTTTACCATTGACCATTTATTTTTTCCCACATTATTTTATGCATATTTTTTTTAAATTGTTATATTACATAAATTAATAGATAGAAATTTGTTTCATGACGTCTACGTTCAATATTTAATAATTTTATTTTGCATATATTTGCATATTTCCCAATATTTATTTATAAGTGCATATTTTATGAGTTTTAAACACATTTTTGACAGTTTTCGATATAAAATAGGATATAAACCAGGAATTTCTCATTGACCATTCCATTACATTGTTATATTCCAATTTTCTATATTATCTGTATTTTATAAAAATTATAAATTAAATATTATACCAAGTTTTTCCAGGTGTATAATTTTTTTTTTTAATTTGTACCTTATTGATTAAAATATATTTTATATTTCTACAAAATAATTTATTTTAATGATTCAAGAACTTACTGACACCAAATAGATCCAATTACACAATTGAACATTTAAAACAAACTATTGTTGTACAGTGCAACCCAATTGATTAACACGTTACTACGTTAGATCAAATTCATGTTTTCATATACCTATACATTTATACACAAGTATAATATATTAATATGTATATTTATTTTAATAATAATTTTTATATAATTTAGTTCTATATGTGTCAATAAATTGTAATTATAACAACCATATTTTTAAAGTTTAATTATAATATTATAATGCATATTTATTAGTTTTTTAGCGCATAAACATCCCAACCCTAATGATAACATTTACACTACTAAACTAGTAAACTAAATAACTTGTATTTTAAATTTTTTATGTATTCCATTAATTTATTATTTAATTTCATTAACTATTTTAGGTTTAGGAATAGTTCCAGGTTTAAGTTTGGTACTTTTAGACATACCTTTAAACAAATTTAATATATGAGTAGGTATTTTATATTTATTTAAAATAAAGTTTTTTATTGATGTTGTTTAGCTTTAAATAAATCAAAACATTGTTTTAAATATTATTTTATAAAAATAAAATACTATTCATTTTCTAAAATGAAATTATAATTTTGAAAAATATTGTAATAATACAGTACCGTATACTTGCTAAATCCTTTACCAGACTCCCATGATTTTATAATGTCATTTTTATATATAAAATTTTTTGGCTCATAATTTAGTCAGTATCTGATCAACATACTAAAATTCCCCAAGCGTACCCATTGTGCTAAACCCATAGGCGTAAACGTATTAGGTATATATATTATATATAATTACATATTAGACATTAGTGCATTTATTAATTTATATCATAATTAATACATAATATAGTACTTAACATTTAAAATATATATATATATATATTAAATTATAATTATATGCATATTTGTATATTAGATTTTACATCACTAATACATTGAATATTATTAAATTTGTTAAAAATGTAAATATACATTTATTTATATTAATCCTTAAATAAATTAAAATATACTTATTAATTATTATAAATATAATAGTCTGTATTTTGTAGCAAACTTACTTAAAATTTGTTTCTTATAATACCTATGTAAAATTGACATAACAGAAAATGAGTGCTCACAAGAAACTGAACTTATAGGTAATGTTAATCCAACTTGCATAAGTTTAAATCGATTTGGAAAATAATTTTAATCAATTTTTTGAATAAACGTTAAACATTGAAATTGAATAGTATAATAATAATTTAAAGTATTAACTATTAATGGTATAATGGTCGAGTTATTATTCAAATAGTTACACAAATATAAATATACAAACAAAATAAAAATAAAATAAATGTGATATATAATGTACAATGTATTCGTAGGTACACATGCACTATATTAACAATAGGCAATACAATCTAAATATAATCATTGAAAATCATTAAATATACCACGGTCTTATAATAATAAATAATACCTAATAATATATACTATTAATACTATTAATAGACTAATATTACAAAAATAATTAAATTTAAACTTATAGTTATAGGACATTTTCATTATATTTATATTCAACAATAAGCTTTCTAATGTAAACATATTCCATTAAAATAATGAATAAAATTATTTTTTGTCTAATAATGATTATCATTTTTCCTTTACCAAATTATATTATTTATCACTATATTAGTTTGGAGTGCTATATAGATAATCTTACGGAAGCTAAAGTCCCCTAAACCCCTACCTACATTTTTTTTTTTCAAAATTGAACCGACAATCCGGAGGGGACCGCTTTCACATTACTTTCTCCAGTAGCCCCTACCTTCTTACCCCTATGGATACCCACCCCCCATAAAAAAGGGAGGAAATTCACTATTGCCGTTTTACCATATAACTTGTTAACCGTTATACTTACGACCAAAATGAACATACTTAAATTAAAGATCATCAAATTTACTATATGTTTCTGTTATTAATTAGTTTATTTTTTACTATATTCGCGTACAACTTAAAAAATTGTAAAATATTTTTTTAAATTTAAAATTTAATTTTTTACGTTTTTTTACATTTTTTTAATTTGTACGCAAATTTAATTAAAAAAATAAACCATTTAATAACAGAAACATATAGTAAATTTGATGATCTTTAATTTTAATTATGTTCAATTTGGTCGTATGTATAACGGTTAACGAGTTATAGGGTAAAACGCCAATAGGTAATTTCCACCCTTTTTTAGGGGTGGGAGTTTAGCACAAGGGGTACGCTTGGTGACTTTTAGTATGTTGATCAGTCAAGTATGGACTAAATCATGAGCCAAAATATTTTTCGAGGAATTAGTTCCATTCTTTTAACTAATTTGACTGGACTATTAGTTCGGAACAATCTTTCTCTTTTATCTTATCTTTTTTAATAATTTGAAAATACAGTGCGCATTTTCGCTGGAAAGAATATTTTTTATCCATCTTCTGTTATGCTGTAATTATAATTTATATTATATACCTACGTTGTTGTTTGGCTGTCGAGTATCGAATAATAATATTTAATAGGTAAATAACATTCAAGTTCAACCATTATAATATTATGATCCATATTAAGAATAATTAATAGTTATGTTCAAAACTTTTATTAAATTACAAAATGATATAATATCATTAATATAAATATTATTATATAATAAACAATTAAATGATTTTGACATAAAACAAAATAAATTATCATTTGAATTATTAGTAATAAGGTAAACTAAAATATCATAATTCTAATTTTAATTAATGTTTATTATTAATTATTTTAAAATTCATTTATCGATTAACATAATCATTATAAAGACAGGAAGATAACGTACGTATGTATTTTTATATTATAGATAAATGAAAAATTGAAAATATACCAAATTCTTTTCTGCGAAAATCCATTCCTTAGTAGGCTGTTCTTAACAGTTTAATATCCCAGTTATATAATTAAAATTAAAAATATTATTTTTAATAATTATAGAAAAGGCAGAGCTACGATCTACGTCAATACAAAATTTATTTGGAAAAAATTATTTACCAAGAATTCACTCGATGGTACCAGGATTGAATATCGATGGAGTGCTGGCAATTATAGAAAGAATGAATGTCCACACAAAGATCCAGAATGCAAAACATTAATTCTTACAAGTACATCTATGTCAATTTATAATAACACTCCAAATGACGTATCCAATTACTAAGACACGATGGGAAAGTGGACAAGTTTTGAAGAATTCCAACATGTTTACTACACTAGATGCTGATAAATATGGACGCTCTGTCCATATTATGGTAAATAGTTAATTTACTTATGCATATTTTGTATAAGCAATGCAATCCCTATTGGTTTAACAAGTCACTTAATTTGTTAACATTTTCTATTGAATAGTTATAACCATCTATTATTGGTAATAATACCAAAATAAACCGTCACTTCAGTTTGAGGGGCCCGTATTTATATATATAATTTTTATAGGTAAAAACGCGGGGCCGATTTAACCATGGAAAAGCACGGGGCCCCGCTTAAAGTCAGCCATTTTATGGAGATTATTATAAAACTCAAAGAAATAAGTAATGGTAATACAGTAACAGTAATAGATGCCATTACAAATTGATTTGGCAAGGATATCCCGTGATGATACTTGGAACTAACCATACAAATCTGTAAAGACGAGACAACGGACGACTTTACTTTTTTGAAGCTTTAACATTTTCTATTGAATAGTTATAACCAGGGTCCGGATTTTATAGCATTTGCTAATTATTATAGGATACAAATAAAAATAGCAGAGTAAGCTATAAATTTGTTTTATACATCAGAGATTCCAAATATGAAATTTTATTTTGCTATTTTTTGCATATTTTAAGTATTTTTGATTTTTAGTGCTATTTTTGAAGTTTTGGTGCTTTATTGCTAATACGCACATTATAATGCTTTATTTTGTATTTTTCGTAAATTTATAAGTACTATACTATAATACTGTATACTAAATAATAATATATTTGATTTTATCATTTTTATTTTAATAATATAGAGTATACTTTTATAAATATAAAATTGTACAACAATAAAATATTTTATAAATATTGTTCTAATTTGCAATACACATATTATTAATTTTTCTCTTAATATGAGATGCCTACATGCACGTGTCTCCTTATCTAGTGGTCAATCCGGCGTTGTTTCATTAGAAAAATATAAAAATAGTATTCATTTATATGAAACCATAAGAAATACCCACATTTTTGTTTCGAATATACAGATATACAGGACTTCTTATCTGTTTCATTAATATATCATTAATATAAAATAAAGACAAATTGAATATATTTTTTTTTTTTTTTTGCTATTTTTGATATTTTTAGGGCATATTATAGCGCATATTTTAAGGTTTTTTTGGTCATATTATAGCGCATATTTTATTGTTTTTAAGTGCTATAAAATCCGGACCCTGGTTATAACCATCTATTATTGGAATCAGAGCCGTCCCTTCAGTTTGCGGGGCCCGGGGCAAACATTTTTTGCGGGGCCTATATATATATAGTCTTTATAGGTAAAAACGCGGGGCCTGTTTAACCACGGAAAAGCGCGGGGCCAGGGGCAAGGGCCCCGCTCGCCATGCCCTAGGGACGGCCCTGATTGGAATATCAATTAACTCAACATCATCCTACATATTAGAATTATTAATATAAAAGTATTAATTGTTTTATGTGCTTTAAATATTGTATAATAATACTGACTTGCTCTTCAATTTTAATAAATGAAGTATTCATTGTATTATTGGTAATATCTTGTACTATTGGAGAAGGTATCATTGTTGTTGATTGATTTTGTTGCATTGTTGCTTGAGATTGTTGCCATCTTTCTACATTATGTCTAAATGTTACTTGAACACCCAAAGGAAATTCAAAAATTTTATTTCCTGAAACAACACCATTTAAATTTAGTTCATTAACTGTAGGAACTGTAGATTATAGAAACTTAGACATACCTCCTAGAAATGCATTAACTTATATTTGTGGAATTAATTTTATTAAAATGTTTACAACAAACACTCCTGTGATGATTGTTTAACTTTTGCTAAGACACAGAATAAATTAGAAGACTCATTTTTATTTAGTTATTTTAAAAGTTACTCAAATAAAGAAAAATCAACTTTTGGAAATCTTTTAATGCCACCCGACACTTTTTATAATTATATAAATCAATTAGATTCAATTTTCATAATTAATTTTCCAACTTTAGCTGTAGAAAATGATGTAGGTAAAAAATTAAAAAACTTTATTGATAATGTTCCATTTAGTCATCCTTGTCTAAATTTCAATGTAGAATATTTAAAATCCTTATATATATATATGTTTCAGAATTTTTTATGCTATAAAAACTTTAAATCAAAATTTACTCTCTGTCCCAAGAAAAAATAGAAAATTAAGAGTACTTTCACATTTATAAAATAAATTTAATTATAGTTATTAAAATATAAATAGTTTTTAAATAATTCTATGTGTAACAGTACCCTATGTAATTACTAATTACTAATTATTATTTTTTATTGTATATGATTTTATGTTAAATAATAGGTATATTGTGTAATAATATAATGTGAAAAAATTTGTCTGTACTGTAGTAAATGTATAGTAAATATTCATTTATATAATATATAATATAAAAACTGTAAAAGTAAATACCTAATATTTTTTTTTTTTATTATGTTAAATATAAACATGTATTGTGATTTTGGATTGCACACATCATTGTAAATCCAATACATTCTTTACTTCGCTCAGAATCTACAAATACTTAAATATGAAATTAATTATATTTAGTTATTCGCTTATGTGTATAAGTAGTTTTGAACTTACATTCCACATTCTACACTCGTGTATATCGAAAATACAATCATAATAATCTATTAATAAAATAAATAATGTTTATCTTATAAATAATATTATAATAATAATTGTGTATTAATAATAATAATTTACTCCATTAAAATACATTAGTTTAACATAATATATAAAAAATAATTTGACTAGTTTTGACGTTTGGGGCCCCCTGAAGTCGGGGGCCTGGGGAAAAATGGTCCTTCTGCCCCCCTCACGACGACCCTGCCTATATAATGTTTGATAAAATTGACAATTTTGGGTTTTAAGGTCTGAAAATATTACTGAAGAATACTCACATATTAGTCACTTAACATGTCACCAAAATATTAGAAAAATCCCAAGTCTCAATTTCTTTTTATATGCGTTTAAAATTGAAATTTAAGTAAAATCAATATTTAAAGTATTTACATAGATTCTTCTTATTATATTTCATTATTTTTCAATAGGTAATGTTAAAAACAATATTGACAAAAAATTTTTGAAGCTCAAATATATTTTACTTAACTCAGTTTCAATTAATTGTGAATATCACATTTATGATTTTTTTTTTTTTTCTGTAGCTGTTTAAAGTATAAAAACCAAGAAAAGGGATTCAGGTGTAAAGAAGATAGTGTTGAATTTTGATTAAAATTTGAATGCAAATATGCAATGATAAATCAATACATTCAAAAAACAATTCTGAGCAAAGTACTGTCAGATTTAAGTAAGTATTTATATGATTAATTTAGGACTTTATGGGTACATACTTGTATATTGAACGTAGAGATGATAAATGTAAACATTTTAATCAATACATATTATATCTGATGAACTTCGCTCAAAATTGTATTTCCAAATGTAATGATTTATCATTGCATTCAAATTTTAATCAAAATTCAACACTATCCTCTTTACACCTGTATGGCTGTGTCTTCCCTTGCTTTTTTAAATTTTTAATTGATATATTCAATAACCCATAACAATATCAACAGAATCGGTCTGAATACATATATCATACTTTCACTAATTATAATTATATAAAGTTACATCTTATAAAAGGTATTTAATCAATTATTTTAACAATCCGATAAGGTGTTCTACCAAGTCTACAACAATTTATTTTGTTCAATAATGGACAAATCTACAAGTTTTATTATAAAATAAAATAAATATATTATATAATTATACTAATGTATAAAGAAATAACTGAACTTATTGGTTTGTAAAATAACAGAACAAACATAATATTTAAATTAATTTTATTGTTAAGTTCTATGTGGAACTTTGTTGTATAAAATACCTATTCATAATTTTACAATAGATAATTTTTTTTTTTAATGTTATACCTAATTACTATTTCTTACTAGCTGTGTTAATAAGATTTTTGTTTTTTAGATCTAGTGGAAGAATATTTTGATATTACTTTCAATTCTATATATAATTAATAAGTATTTTCAATAAGTTATTATTTTTCTTTTCTAATTTGTATAATACAGCAGGAATTAAAATGATAAATGTATATAATATAAAAACAACGAAAATTTTATTACATTTATTATTTATTGAAATTATTGAAATTATTATTTGTATTACATTATTTGTTTCGTAGATAAGATAATATATTATTTTTTACATGAAAAAAAAATTAATTTTAAACATTAATACAAATTTTATAAATTATTAGCTTATATAAATAAAAAAAATGATAAATTATATCATCTATTTCTTCAAATAAACGATTAAAACACTATCATATTCATATTTTGAAATAGGTTATAATATATACAAAAATTTATTTTTTAAAACCTGATCTCATTTTTAATAATCCTTCTATATTTCCCTTAAGACAAAGTAATTCTTTCTTAGTTTGAACATTGAATGATACATCCATTGAAGCGCCAGGTCTGGGTAAAATGGAAAGTATCTTAAATAAAATACATTTTTTTAATTAATTGAAATAGGTATTAATGAACGTTTGCAAAAATTTTAAATTTTACTTACATTTCCATTAGGCAATGGTACACTAACTGTAGCCATGTTATCTCTGGAAATAGATGACACCATTAATGGACTCCCAGTCATTGAAAGTGCTACTTCGCCTTGTTTAGGACGACGCATCATTGACATTGGTTCACTCATATTCACTTTTGGTGTTACTGAAGTAGATAAAGGTGGTCGAGTTCGTGGAGTCTAAAATTATATTAAAAAAAAAAATAATAATAATAATATAAATATAATATTGCAATCTATAAAACAAAAACAAATTATAAAATAAAATTATAAAAACATATTAATATTGTACGTACAAAGTTTTATATAAATGCATGTACTCCAATTGTTTTACATTTAAATTCTTATGCCTACTCTACTCTTTCATAATTTATAAAATGATCGAATAATTTAAAATAAATTTTTTAGTACTTTTTAAAAGTAAATTAATAACATATCAAAATAATATAATACAATAAAAGGCAATAATATATTACCAATTAAATTATTGATAAAGAGAAAAAATAAAACACCAATGGATATGAAATAAGAAAAGTTAGTATAGATATAATATCAGATGTTAAGATAAATATTTAATACACCAATCATTAACTGTATATTATATTTAATAAATTATGTCACCTGACTTACACTTCCTTTAAAGTTTAATTCATTATTTTTGTTTGATGCAGTAACACTTTTTTGTGGTTTTGATGCTGTAAAAATCAAATCAAATTGTACAGGTATTAGGATAATAACAACAAACCAAAAAAAGAAAAAAATTGGATACAGTTATGAAAAGTATAGTATTGTACTTATAATTCAATTGTAATGATAAATCATTTCATTTGAATAAACAATTTTAAACAAAATGCTGTCAAATAAACCGATTATAAATTAATAATTACAATTTTGACATATTTCATAAAATGTCACCTCATTTAGATTTAATGATAAAAAGATGAACTCATACTGCTGCCCCACACAGGATACAGGTGTGCGAATCATGGCGTTTAATTTTAATTAGAATTTGTATGCAATGATAAACCATTGCATTAGATATTAGAATAAACGATTCTGAGCGAAGTTCAGTCAGATTATAATTTTCGTTTGAACTAAAAATATCAACTTAAAACAACTATAAAAAAAAATTGAGATTAGGGATTTTTCTCATTTTTTAGTGCGATATTAAGTAATATGTAAGTATACTTCAGTAAAATTTTCACACCTTAATACAGAAAATTGCCAATTTTATCAAATATTATATACGTAAAAACGATAATTTTACGAAATATTCAAAGTTCTATATTTTGTAGAAGAATTAACCAAACGGTTCCAAAACTTTACCATATATATATATAGTAGCGATGTGAACACCCAAAAAAATTTTCAAGTCTTTATCTTTAAAATTGCCCGAGTTATCGTGAAATATTGAAATCGAATTCGTCGAAATTTCATTTTTCGCGAAAAATGCCGTTTTTTTCATTTTTTCGCCGTTTTTTCTACCGCTTAGGGTCAATTTTGAGAAATTCGAAAAATGACAAAAATAAAGTACCAACTAGATCCACTTTCCTACCGGAAACATATGCTATTCGTGAAAATCGGAGCATTATTTCTTGTAGTAAAAGTGTCTACAGAATAAAAAAAAAATAAAAAAAAAATCACACATCATTGTAAAACCAATACATTCTTCTCTTCGCTCAGAATCTAAAAAAAAAGACGAGCTGATACTCCTGCTGCCGCATGGGATACAGCCAGGGCCTAAAATTAAAAATTTGTCGTACTACACGTTTAGGTACTCATATTTATAGTAAAATAGTATAATATATTATATATTTTATATTCTGAGCGAAGCGATTTATTAAAAATAAACTTTAATTTCTGAAAAAATATTTATTTTGATTATCTCACATTCTAACTATAGTAACTTGGCTTCTTCAAATAAGTAATTTAAGTTTTGAAATTTCATGTAATACCTATATGGTTTTCAAATAATACTATCTATTAATAATGCGAAAATGAAAAAAATTAGACCATTATCAACTACACAATTTAAAATTTCGTACTACACATTTTATTATTCGTACTGCAAATATATATAGTATCAATTTAAACACCCAAAAAAATTTTCATGGCTCTATCTTCAAAATTTCCTGAGTTATAGTGAAATATTGAAATCGAATTCGTCTAAATTTCATTTATCGTGAAAACCGCCGTTGTTTCGTCATTTTTTCGACGTTTTTTTTACCGCTTAGAAAATTGAGTCTTGAGAATTTCATAATATTCGTATTTTGGAAATACGTTAAGCGTTAAGATATATATCAGTTTAGTTCAATAAAATTTTCAAAAATTTTCTAAATTTATTGGTTTTTCTATTAAGGGCGTTGGATACAAACAGTATTAAAGGAGTATTATATAGGCAATTTTTGGTTCAATTTTATTTTTAATGTGCTTTGTGTTAGTAATAAACGATCATTAGTGTGAGTAGATACTGGAAATACCTATACGGGCGACGCGCAATATTATTCTCGCACTCGCATGCACAAGTATTTTTATTATTATGAACAAAATATTTATTTTGTTACTTTACATCTATGAAGACGAAAAAGCTAGACAAAATTTCACATATTAAAAAATAAAAGTTTTCTGATCTGTAAAAAGTAATAAATTTATTGATTTGTTTACTATGTTTTCTAGGAAGTAAATTTATGATATAAACATTTATTCCCATCAAAAATTTGAAATTATATTTAAGTAATTTTAAAAATTTAAAGTATGTTTTAAAATTATTTATAATCAAAATATAAAATTTCTGTTTCCTAAAAGTCATAGAAGAGTAATCAACGATTTTAAATTTGTTTACAAAATTGTAATTGGAATATTATAAGTATCTTTAATTTTGTCTGGCTTATTGGTCTAAAATGACTAAAACATAAGGTGGTATCCAACGCCCTTAATTATTATTGTGAAAGTATTGAGAAATAATAAGAAGAATATTCGTTTGAACTAAAAATATCAACTTAAAACAGCTATAAAAAAAAAAATTGAGACTAGAAATTTTTCTAATATTTTGATATGATGTTAAGTAATATGTAAGTATACTTCAGTAAAATTTTCACACTTTAATACCGAATTGCCAATTTTATCAAACATTACATACGTAAAAATGAGAATTTTACGAAATATTCAAAGTCCTTTATTTCGTAGAAAAATTAACCAAACGGTTCCAAAATTTTACTTTGTTAATACTTACCTTTTGTTTGTTTATTTGTCTTATTTGCAGTTTTAGTATATATTTTTGAACAAATTTCAGGTTTTTTTTTATCAGTTTCAGGTTTATTTTTAGGTTTTTCAGTTTCTGGGTTAGAATCCATAGCAATCTATAAAATACAATATTATTTTAATTAAAACTGTTATTTCGTAAATATTGTGTGTACAAATAGATTACAATTGAAATTCATAAATTTAATGTATATTCATAGGCGCAATTAGGGGGGGGGTGCTAGGGGGTGCTAAAGCACCCCCAAAAAGTTTAATACACTTTATTGGCGTATTTGTTAATAATTATAAATATAATTATTTGGGACTTTAGCACCCCCAAAATATTTAACCTAGTTGCGCTTATGTGTATATTATACTTTATACACAAAAGTAGTATAAATTAAATCTTGAAACTTACGTATTCATAAAGATTGGTTTGTAATGAACTAGACAAATTCATTTTCACCATTAAAAAAGAATTTTCAACAATATTTATATAATTATCCCGTGAATCAGAAAGATAATTTACAATATTTTTTTCTACAAATGAAAAATTCAATGATAAAATTTATTATAGGTACAATTAAAATAAATTGGATTTTATTTATATTTATTTTTTACTTTCAGCTTCAAAATCATACAATATTGCTTTTGCACTTTTGGTTTGATTAGCTATAGTTGTATTTTCAGTCGTATTCAAATCGGCAGATTTACCCTTACCCATAACTGTACGTGGCATAATGAATTTATGCGTATCTACAAACAACAAAACAAATTAGTTTTGAGGATTTATTATAAAATGATATTACACGAGATACATTACCTAGTGTTTGGAGCATGTAATAATTACAGTTTATATCAAACTATGAAATATTGTAAAACAAATTACAAAGGCTTTACCTGTAAGGCTGTAATATGGAAAATGAACACTATTCGTCCAAATTTTATATTTTTAACCCACAAGCACAATCGTTAAACGAGTCTACCAACTTAAACACGCATGAAAACATTGATACTTTATAATTCCCTCTTCCCACATGACAAGGTGGATAAACTGGATAAACAGACTTATAAAGATGTATATGACCTCTACACTCGATTCAAAATAACAGCGGTAGTGGGCGGTGACGAGCTTTCGTCCATTTCGGTCAGACGTTTCCCCTTCTTAATCGCCCACCCATTAGCATTTAATACTTGAAGTATATCAGCACACATATCTGTGGTTTTAGCTAGCCATACCCCATACACGTTCCGGTTTGCCGGAGAGGTCAAACTGCACAGTTTAACCTGGACAGTTTACCCGATTTCTGACGATGACACACGCGCTACGGTTTGCCGGAGAGATCGGACTGTAGTACTGTAATACTGTATCAGTGGCGTATCCAGGAATTTTTTTTTGGGGGGGGGGCTGAACTTAGTTTAAAGTTTAAAAATTTAAGAATTAAATAAGTCATAAATAAAGATAAATAATAAATAAGTAGGTATATGTTTATACGTCTATGGTATAATACTATAATGTAATATATATTATTATATATAAAATAAATTATTCCTGTTATTAAGAAGAAAATTATAACATAATATATTATTTATATTACTAGCCGACCCGTCACTGCTTTGCCCGTGATTGGTTGTTTCTTTGCCTTCGGACTATGATATATTGATATGTAGAATTTTTAGTATGTAAATATGAATCGAAGTATAAAAGTATTAAAATAAATGAATTATGCCATTCCCACCCACGCACGGGGCAATAGTTTTTTAAATTTCTAAGTTTTCGGATGATTTACAAATTCTAAAAATGAATTTACAATTATTTACAATTAATTTACAATTGTTTACAATTTGTCCGGAGTCGATCGGACAAAGTCAGGGGGCTGCGTGAAGTTGGCCCCCGAACTTTTTTTAAAATTTTCAAGGTTTCCGACGATTTACAAATTCTAAAAATGAATTTACAATTATTTACAATTAATTTACAATTGTTTACAATTTGTCCGGAGTCGATCGGACAAAGTCGGGGGGCTGCGTGAAGTTGGCCCCCCGAAACTTTTTTTTTAAATTTTCAAGGTTTCCGACGATTTACAAATTCTAAAGATGAATTTACAATTATTTACAATTAATTTACAATTATTTACAATTTGTCCGGAGTCGATCGGACAAAGTCGGGGGGCCATCTTCATGTACGTTCGATGATGTTGATTATTTCATGACAATAAAGATAAACGACCGGTATTTCCAAGTTTTCGTACAAGGAAAGAACCGCGGATACAATTCATATGTGCCCGATTTTGCTGTATAATTTGTGATAATAAACCAAGATTCTTACACAATTTAATACGGTTGATCGGGGCACAAAAAATATGTGCCCGCCGCCTGATACACTTTTATTTTCCATAAAATATCTAAATTCTAAATGAATAATAATAATTATATATCTGTATTTTTTTTTTTTTTAAATATGATAAGTTATACACCATTTACCAATATTAAACCTAATATTATTTTTATTTAATTTCAATATTTATATTTTTTTTTTTATTTGATATTTTAGGTGGGGCACGTGCCCGTGTGCCCTCGTGCACGAGCCGCCACTGCAATGATGAATCATTACATTCGAAAAATAATTTTTTGAAGTTTATCAGATAATATTTGTATCGATTAAAGCTTTAACGTTTATACAGTATCTACGTTCAAAATAAAAATGCTCATAAAACCCCTACACACTGTCCTCTTTAGACCTGTATCTCTTCTAAAACCAATATCAGCTCTTCTTGTTATTCTTTAAAAAGTTACAAAAAAATCATAAAGGATATTCACAATTATTTGGAACTAAGATAAGTAATATGTATTATGAGCTTCAATAAAATTTTCAAACTTTTTTGTCAATTTTATTTAACATTATTGTAAAATATTAAGAAATATCTAATATTATAAATATATAAGAAACTTATACTTTACAGCTATAAAAAAATATAAGTATATATTATTTAATCTATAATATTTTGGTAACATTTAAATTAATATATGAATATACTTCAGTAAAAATTTCAGAACTTAAAACTTAAAATTGCCAATTTTATCAAAAATTATATAGATAAAAACAAGAATTTAAGGAAATTTTCAAAATTCTAGTATTTTGTAGAAAAATTAACATAACCCTTTTATAGTAATTATTTAAACATACAATAAAATTTTCAAGGCTCTAAGTTCAAAATTCCCCGAGTTATTGAAATATTGATATCAATTTGTCAAAATTTAATTTTCATTTTTTTTTTATCATTTTTAGGTATTTTCCCTATCCTATATGGTCATCTTAGAGAAATTCGAAAAATGACCTAAATAAAGTAAAAACAACATCCACTTTCCAACAGGAAACATATGCTGTTCATCATAATCGGAGCATTATTATAAAGTATCTACATACATAAAAGAAAGACAAACATTATTATAAAATCAATAGGTACATTTTTCTTTTCTCTAAAAATCTAAAGTGTACCTACCTATATTTGGTAAACAATCAAGATTAAATTTTCCAGAAAATTATAATATACTTAAAGTTTCTTATGCTTTGAAATTAATATTTTTCATAATTTTTTACAACATTGATGACATAGAAATATAAGTACTTATTCCATTAAATAAGTATAATATATTTATCAGATGTTATTAATCTGAATATTTTTTTGAGTAATTTTGCACGTAGCATATAGAGCATATTGTATGCCAAATAACAGATATGTATTTATAAAATTTTAGTAATGTAAAAATTTAAGATTTCCCATCAATACATTATACAAAACATTACAAATATATTATGTTTAAAGGTTGTTTAGTAAATTTATTGAAATATCAATTAAAAAATATCACCTTTAATTTATTTTCAAAATTCATATTAATTAAATAATTTATATTTAGTTTTCTTTATTTTAGTATTATGATCTAAGACTGTCACGATGTAGAGAAGGCGCCACCATTTGCCCGGAGGCCTATATTTTTATACTGAAGATATGTCACGATGAACGTTTTTATTTAATTTTTAAATTAATTATTCTTTATTTGTAATTTTTCTTATTAGTATAGTTTTATTAAGTAATAAGTAATTATTGTATTAATTTTTAAATTATGTAAAATGTGTTTTTAACGGTATTTAAGTAAATATTACAACTTGTACATGGCTATCATAATTAAGTAGGTATATTAAATTTATTCTGAAATCTGAACTACTCCTTGTACAAGATAATTATTGACTTCATTATTTTAGCCCTTCAGCTCTTTTGCGTGCTGCTAATGTAAAATATTAATCCAATATTGATTATATATTATTATCATAGGCGGAAATAGGGGGTGGCTTAGGGGGACTTAGCCCCCCCAATTTTTTTCGTATATATGTATATTTTTTTGTGCATATTATAGTATTCAATAATTTAACATACATAAATCTATTTATTACAAAATTTATATTATATATTTTATATCATTATATTATATATACCTATACCTATACCTATACCTTTTTATAAATGATAGTGTAAAAGTTGTGTAGAGGTAAAGGTAATTTTTGACTTAGCCCCCCTAGAAAATTTGTCTCAGTTCCGCCTATGATTATTATTATATTTTATACATGGTGAATGGGTTAATGAATTCTGAGATAAATATAATGAATAAAGCCGCCATAAGGTATTGAAAAAATTTCCTTGAATTAAACTAAATTTTCTACATTAAGTCAATTAGTTAAAATCAATAAACTGAAAATGTATTTGTGTACATTAGGAAAAGAGAAGTAGGTACTATTTGAGCACAAATTTTTTCTTGTACATAATGTAATATTATAATTATTATATTACGTATTATAAATATTATAATGCGTATATTATTGTACAAATGAAAATGGTTATACTTATACAAGGATAATCATCGTTTAACCAAAACGTCTTTTAAGAAATAGCAATTAAAATAATAATACATATTATAATGTGATACATAAACGTATATTGTGGTTTTTAAAATAAAATATAATCTATATTTTTGAACACAAATTAAATAACATATAATACAGCAATAAATATGATAGAAACATAATATTTTTTAATTATTATGAATTATAAAATAATAATAAATAAAAATATGTAAAAAAATCCCTATTAATTTCATATAAAAGTCGGCCTCCGGTCGAATGGTGGCGCTGCCTGGGTGACAAAAAAGTACTACCAAAATGCCGTAATTTTTAGACCCACTAATTTGGTCGGAATGGAACCACCTTATCTTACCAACATCGTGACTACGGTATACTAACCTAACCTCCATTGAATAATGAATAATATTTTTATTTTACGTCTTAATAAATTTCAAGAGGTAACACAAGGTTTATCGACATCGTAGTAAAGAACTAAAGACTAATTGGATATCGCAGGTAAATAATATTATTGTTAAATTAATAACTGTTTAGCGTTTACTGTTAATTCTAGAAGTTAGTTCTATAATTTTTCATCTTTGTGCATGTATATATTTTATAATTAAAAATATTTAGAAAAAAAAAGGCGATGGATACTACTGCCGCGGGGATATAGGTGTGCAAATCATAGTGTATAATTTTAATTATAATTTGAATCCAACGATAAACCATTGCATTCGAAAAAACGATTCTGAGCGAAGTTCAGTCAGATAATGTATTGATTAATATATTGCCGTTTCTTCGTCATTTTTGTCTAACGCATAGGGTCAATTTTGAGATATTCGGAAAATGACCTAACAAAAGTACCAATAACATCCACCTTCCAATCGAACACATATTCTATTATTGAAAATCGTAGCATTATTTCGGGAAGTTAAAGTGTCTTCATACTTAAAATAAAAAAAGACACATCATTGTGAAATAAATACATTCTTCACTTCGCTCAGAATCTAAAATAGAATATTCAATATTTGGAATTGAAATAAATTATTTTCTATAAGATATTAAATAACTATTAAATTATAATTTAAATTTAAAATCAATAAACAATATAGTATGATCAAATATCTTTTAATACTTTACAATGAATAATAATTAACTCCTTAATTTTTCTGTAATTTTGGTTCACGAATTAGGATATTAGATATTAGATTTTAGATATTAGATACGAAACAAATTATTATTCATTGATCTTCTCATGAGCTGCTGCTAGATACCTAGCGCTAATAATGTGAGTAAGCGTAGTGTGTATTAGTGACAATATTACTTTGATTGCTTTAAAGTAAACGAATAATATATTGTAAATAGAAATACTAAAAATGAGCTGATACTCCTGCCGCACAGGATACAGGTGAGCGGATCATAGCGTTTAATTTTACTTAGAATTTGAATGCAATGATAAACCATTGCATTCGAAAAAACGATTCTGAGCGAAGTTCAGTCAGATTATAATTTTCGTTTGAACTAAAAATATCAACTTAAAACAGCTATAAAAAAAAATTTAGATTAGGGATTTTTCTAATATTTTAGTATGATGTTAATTAATATGTAAGTATACTACAATAAAATTTTCAGACCTTAATACCAAAAATTGACAATTTTATCAAACATTATATACGTAAAAACGAGAAATTTACGAAATATTCGAAGTCCTATATTTAGTAAAAAAATTTAAAAAACGGTTCCAAAATTTTACCACATATATATAATAGCTATGTGAACACCCAAAAAAATTTTCAAGTCTCTGACTTAAAAATTGCCCGAGTTATCGTGAAATATAGAAATTGAAATCGTCAAAATTTCATTTTTCGTGAAAAATGCCGTTTTTTCGTCATTTTTTCGAAGTTTTTTCTACCGCTTATAGTCAATTTTGAGAAATTCGAAAAATGACCTAAATAAAGTACCATCTACATCCACTTCTACATCTGAAACTCGCTATTCGTGAAAATCGAAGCATTATTTCGGGTAGTAAAAGTGTTTTCAGAATATTTATTTATATGTATGGATTCTAAAATTTTCGTTTTCCTAAAAATATCAACTTAAAAC
>JAIUCT010000012.1:3566929-3597115 GCA_021307375.1 Tetraneura akinire | reverse complement strand
TGTAACACAATTTTATTAATATATGTATAAGTGGGGTTGTGTTACAATTTTATTTATACATATATTGGTGAAATACCCGACATGCACGGCACAAATGATTATCGCCGTCAATATCCGTACGTAACGTGGTCTTTCGGCATAATTAAATATTGAATTTTAATTATGTTTTGATAGTGTATATTACATAATTTATATATGTTTTCTATAATATTGTCACTTGTGTTTTTCAAACACTCTGCCTCTGCCGTTCTGTGTCGTTCGTTGTGAATAAAATATATTATAGTTTTTGGCATTGTCAAAATGACATTTTTTGTTTTATATCACAAGTATTTATTATACATATTATTAATTATTGATTGCTATATTATTGTAAGAACAATATTTTATTATTTAAAAAATTAGTTGTAAACAATGTTATCAGTAGTATGAAAATAAACGATTTTCGTGAAGTTTTATTATAGTTTCGTTATTATTTAATTCGCCATTGTGTTTCAATAAGGAGACGTATATTTATATTTACAAACAACAAACGCTGTAATATTATAACAGTAGTCGGGCATATTCGATGTGCAGATTTCACACTGTTGGAAGTGTTTTTGGATCCAACTTTGGCATTGTGGGTAATGGTCTGAAGACGGCGCAATCATCATTTTTTTTTTACAATTTTAATAAATTGGAAATTGTTGCTGTCCATCTCGCCATCTCGGCAAAGAACGGCAACCACCGTAATCTTATATTTTTTTAAAAAAAAAAAAAACCTATTTGCTCAGCACCAACTCAACTGGTCCGGCTCATAGGTCATTGTGGAGTGTTCCCCCTCGACAGTGGGTAATTAGTAAGCCTGTAAATAGGCACTAATCTTACAACCTGTAACCCTTACATTGATTTATTGAATTTAAAATATATATCAAAGTCATTGCGACACGAACAAATTTGTTGAAAACTTGTCGATATATATATATATTATATAATAATATTCCATTCGGTATATAACTTTACTTGCACGTGCGAGTGGAATTATTCCACGAAAACCCCGAAACTGTCTATTATTACCACAGATGACGGATATATTATTATATATCTCGTATTTACTCGATGACCCGACCTTGGACCTCGTATAATCGCGATCGCGTACAGGATGTCTCGCGAGGATACTGATTTTTATTAGGTATCTGGATAATATAAGAGAATAAATATAAAAAATTTCTAGTTGGTTTCAATAATGTATTTTATTTCTTCCCCCGTCCGTCAAATACCTAGGTACCTATACGATAAAAGTAAAAAATACTCAATAATATACGTGAAATTGCCGCAGTATGAAAAGAAAAAATAATTCTATATATTTATTTAAAGGAAATTTTTCTGAGGAAAAGTGTTATGTTTCGTAGGTTTCAAAAGATACAGGTAATATGTATATAATATATTTTTTTAAATATTATCAATGTGATGTATGTTTAAATTTCCAAACGATAATGTAATACACTAATACCTACATTTATAATAACTAAAATGTAATATTATTTTCCTTTATTTAAAGAGAAAATTCTTATCTCTCTTATTTTAACAAAATTACCTTAATGAACAAATCAAAATGGCTCTTATTATTTTATGTTTGGTGAAATTTGTCAAAAGAAAAACCAACCACGATTAAGTATACATATTCTAGGTAATATTCCCGTCTGGCCATCTGGAATTGGGTGTATGCGAATGTTTTCAATTCGCCGGATAAACAACGTGTTCGAGATACAAATACTATAATATTATGTATAATGTATACCCGTACGTTCAAGAATCGAGCTTGCCTCACGGACTTGAACGGATTACGGATACGTGTGTGAATAACAATCGTGGCGAGTACGAAAAATATTTCAATTCTCCTTTTTAAAAAAAAACTTAATTATATAATAATAAATTAAATATTTGATACCTATCATATTATATAAGAATTTTGAGAGCGAACGAAAATAAGTTCGGTTTTTTTTTTTTATACATGAAACATTAAATCGTATACGTGTTAGGTGTATATTATAAGTTATACATTTTCTTTTAAAAAATGTAGGTATTTAATATTTATAAATAAATATTATTTTAATTTTACGGAGTTTTTACACGATATTTCTAATGAAAATCATTTCATAAAACTTGATCGTTGAATAAAATATTTGATCGTTCAAATCGTTATCATATTATATTTTACCGTGAAATAATAAATAAGCATAATATTATTGATTTTACACGAGACGTCGTAACATCACGGATCCTCAGAAGACACCGCCTGCGATGTTTGTTTATTTCATTTCCATAAACGCGTTATGTCGACTTTTTTTTTGTTTGTTCGGAGAGAAAATATTATTTATTTATTTATTTTATTTTACATTCGAGTAAATTGTGATTCGATCAAAACGCCGTTTTGTCAAAAGGCCAAAAGGCTGCACGTCAACGGTACCTATCGTATTTTTTTTTCTTTTTTATCTTTTCCTTCGGATTCGCGTATAAAAAATATCACGTCGTTGTTATATTTTATATACCTACTTAATATACTATATATTATTTTTTTTAGTCAAGTGTAATGTTTATACTTTATACAAATTCACAATATTATAATGCAATATAATATTACATTATTATTTATTATGCACTTAAGACTTAACGTGGAAATTCACACACACATTTTCGTAATGAGGCGTATTAGTGGCACGTTTTAAATTCGATTAGGTATAGTATAACGCGTAAAGTCGAATCAAATTTAATCACGAATTAAAGGCAATATAGCCTTTTATTATAATATTATGTGATGTCAAAACTACGGTCAACTTGTTTAATTTATTCAACTAGTTTGAGTGTAAGTTAGGCGTATCCAATACGTATTCTGTTAAATTTAAAAACATTTATATAATTCAGTTAAGTTAAAAGCTTTTATATGTTCAATTATTAACCGTCGTTTACTCGTTTATAAATATTATATTATGATTATCTACCTACCTATTACATATTTTAATATATCAATAGGTAAAATAATCAAAGGAAAAATATATAACAATATATTGTATTTCTATAATATACTTATTGAACTAGATAGTAGATAGTTTAATATAATATATCTTATTATTAACACTTGACCATTCATGTATAAACTACAAATTAAAGTTGTTAGTTTAAACTATAGTCCATAATATTTATAAAAAGTTATAAATGGTAAAATAAATATAATAATTATAATAAATAATTTAAGAAGATATTAAAAGAATATTAATTCGCTATTTATTATTTATTAATACTTTTATAATAATGATTGATAAAAAACATAAAAATTTTATTACAGTAAAATTACATATTGATCAACGACTATTAGTATTTAGTAGTTTCAAAAATTAGAAAAATCTCAATTATCATTTTTTTTTTAAAAAAAAAAAAAAAAGGTGGTTAAAGTAGTCAAATCAATATTTAAAGTAATTATATGGAGTCTTCTTAGTTTTTATTATATTTCAATATACAGGCGGTGATCAAAATTTTATGTTAGGTACAACAAGTTTCTCTGTAAATATTCGAAAGAGAGAAAATTTTATAATAAGAAAATTATTTAGTTTTATATAATCCAAAATTATTTGTATGTTTAAAAATTGTAAATGCCCTTAATGGAGGGATTTCAGGGATCAACTTATGAAACTCAAATGGTAACCCTTATTTTTTATACATTCACATAAAAAAAATTTTAATATTCAAAACTCTTAATACGATATAGATTTGAAGTTTTTTATAATATTGTAATTTTATATAGTGTTTAAGGGCGTTGGATACCACCTTATGTTTTAGTCATTTTAGACCAATAAGCCAGACAAAATTAAAGATACTTATAATATTCCAATTACAATTTTGTAAACAAATTTAAAATCGTTGTTTACTCTTCTATGACTTTTAGGAAACAGAAATTTTATATTTTGATTATAAATAATTTAAAAACATACTTTAAATTTTTAAAATTACTTAAATATAATTTCAAATTGATGGGAATAAATGTTTATATCAGAAATTTACTTCCTAGAAAACATAGTAAACAAATCAATAAATTTATTACTTTTTACAGATCAGAAAATTTTTTTTTTTAATATGTGAAATTTTGTCTAGCTTTTTCGTCTTCATAGATGTAAAGTAACAAAATAAATATTTTGTTCATAATAATAAAAATACATGTGCATGCGAGTGCGAGAATAATATTATCTCTTTGTATGAATATAATGATAATGATAATGATGATAATGCTCACTCACACTAATAATCGTTTATTACTAACACAAAGCACATTAAAAATAAAATTGAACCAAAAATTGCCTATATAATACTCCTTTAATACTGTGTGTATCCAACGCCCTTAAAGGCGTACACAAGATATTAGCGCCTGTAAATGTGATGTACATACTACAATTACACATGGCATATTGTATTATACTGAGTTTAATAATTCAGTGATGTATTTTTATTGTGATTGTGTAATTAGTAATTACCAATTGAAGATTCAGTAACTGATAAGACAATTAATAAATAGTAATATTAGAGTATTTAAATTATAATTAGGTGATAAATAATATAGTACAGAATATAATATACAAAGAAAGAATAAATAATTACAACAATTTTATAGATTTAAAGTTTTCTTTATTTTTTTGGTAAAACATAATAACATTTGTTACAAATATATTACAATAATACATATTTTATATACATACATAATATATTTCATTTATTTGTATACATATATAATTAATAATTAATTGAAACACGGTTATATTTTAGACAACATTTATTTTATTTGTATTGTCATTATGCGGTTTAAGTCACATAATTATAGAGGCGCAATTAAAAATTATAATAATTGTTTGAATATACACTGTTATATAATAATATACAGAAAAAAAAGAAAAATGTAAAACAACAATAACGATAATATTATAGATAGATGTTACTATATTTTTTGGTAAATCATATACATAACCATTTATTAAAGATATATAAT
This sequence comes from Tetraneura akinire, assembly GCA_021307375.1. NCBI lineage: Eukaryota > Metazoa > Arthropoda > Insecta > Hemiptera > Aphididae > Tetraneura > Tetraneura akinire. The sequence continues at coordinate 3,592,104 of JAIUCT010000012.1, read as the reverse complement.
AAATATTATTTTAAACTCCTACTAATGACAAAATTATTACAGGATTTATTGATTTAATATATAAAAGAATAATAAATAATTACAATTTTATAAATTTAAAATTTACCATTTTTTTTCTTTTTTTTTTTTTTTGATAAAACATAAAACAATTTGTTACAGATACATTACAATTTTACTATATTATATACATACATCATACACTATGATATATTTATTAGCACAATACAATTTTATAAAACTTTTATTGCAATACATAAAAACATAACAACGTACGTAGTACGGTAGTACAAAAATTTATCAATCAAATTTCAAAATTTTAAATAATTTGTGTAGTGATTATGAGATTTAAGTCACATATTATGGTGGTGCTTTTCTTATAAATTAAAATAATTGTTTGAATGTACACTATATTAGTGTAATAGTATAAAATACAAAAAAATTAAAACTGCAATAATTACAATATTTTAGATAGAGATAGAGGTTACTATATATTTTGGTAAAATACATATTATGTAATTATTTATTAAAGATAAATAAGAAATCTCTATATAAATTCCTACTAAAGAAAAAAGGTTAAGAGTAAACATATAAATAAATATAGTTATAATGAATAATAGAAATTATATATTCCTTATTTTCCTCTAATTCTATTGGTTTTTTAATATAAATGCTTTCAAACGATTTGTTGTTGCCCATCAACGCTGCATATTATACATTTCTATATACAAAATGAATAAAAATATTATATATTTGTAATGACACATTTTTTTCTGCGCATTAATTACTTATTAATTTATTATAGTCATCCATAGGCAAGCCTGGATTAAGGGGTAGGCTGAATAGGCTACAGCCTAATATACTTAAGTACTATGTCAAAGAAAGGGGCACCAGCCTCAACGTATCTATATTCAACATTATTTTAATTAACTATATTAGTTATTATTTAAAAACAAAATTTAATGAAATTAAAAAAAGAAATGTAAAGAAAATTGAAAATCAAATTTGAAAAACAATGAATATTAAAATTTGTTATATTAATTACCAAGTTTGATTACATGTTACAATAATAATTATCATATTTTTTTGAAGACTACCCATATTATATAAAACAATTTTATACTTTCAAAAATATTTATTAGCACAAATTGATGAAAGTTGCCATGGGGTGCAAATTATTATATTAAATCATTATTTACTTAATTAAGAGGATAAAATATTTCATTATCTATTAATTGTAAATTTCCACTTTGTGTTAATTAACTTAACTCAGTTAAAAAAAATTCAATAACTTGCCCATCCTTGTAATAATAGCCTACTAAAAAAAATTAAATCATTTTGTATTAAGGATGGTGAATTGAAATCTCAAGTTGAAATTACAGGAAAAGTTGATTTGTAATGTGTATTATGTAATTATTAATTCTCTTATAAATAAACTTTATTTGAGGAAACAAGCATACCTATTTGAAAATATTAAATATTTATTGATATGTGCAAAAATTATGTATGCCGTCACATCTCAATTCTCAAATGTCAATAACATCTAAATATCTAATCAAATAAGAAAGACATGTAAAGAATTAAGAGGATAATTCATTGATGATATTGAAAATTCTAATGTCTTAATAGATGAATGTATTCATTGATGATTTCTATTGATAAAAATATATATTCAGTTCATAAAATGCTGGAATACATTAAAGATAAAAAACTTGAATGTATGTACAATGTTTCCTAATTTAGAAATTATTTTACGTATGTTTCTATGTACAGCAGTTTAAATTGTTCAGCAGAGTGGGCTTTTCCGTTTTTAAAAGAGTAAAAACATAAAAAAAAGTGTTAAAAAATATGAGATCGACTATAAAAGAGCAAAGATTAAATGCTCTGACAATTTTTTATATTGAAGAGGTTCTTGTTAGAAAACTTGTATTTGATGAAACTGTTAATCAGTTTATGTATCAGAAATCTAGGAAAATGTATTTTGTAAATAAAGATAATAAATAATAAAGTATACTATTATCATTTCTATTTTCAAATATAATATTATATTACCCTATATTCTAGTTTTCTATTAATTGATATTTATAAATTATAATTTAGTTTAAAGTTAATAATGTCAATCTGTTTATTTTATTTTAATAATAATGTAAATTTATATAGATGTACATTCACAGATTATAAAATTAAAACTATCAAAATATTTGACTAAAATAGTCTTGCACATCTTTTTTCTAATTTTTAAATTTATAATAATAATTAATCATTGATAACATTTTAAATTTTAACATTAAAATTGACCATTAATTAATTACTTTAAAAATTGTATATATTCAAATATGGGGGCACCTAATTTTTATAGCCTATGGACACCAATGACCTTAATTCGGGCCTGTCCATTGGTAATTCAATTTGAGTGACTTACAACTTCATAGGAAATATTTGTTTTCTTGACATTTTGAGTTGTATATTATGGAATTTAAGAAACACATTGTAAATATGAAATTAAATTGCTGCTTCTACAGTTGTACATCAACAATGAACTGGAGCACAAGGTGGTGGTTTTATAGCTGCATGCTGTATACAAATAAGTCATTATTATTTACTTATTAATACATTAAATGTTAAATAATTATTCATACAAGGTAGTCTTACTTGGGTAGTTCATTGACATCAAGGTGCATCTATAGCTCATTTAATTATTACTGGTCGATATATGCCATTTGTTCTATACACGGATTCAAATTTTTGCTCTTGTAGTTGTGGTCCAACAATATACTCGAGCCTTTAGCGGTGTGTTTTTATAGCTGCACAATGTATGAAATATAAAAATTTATTTACTTTTTAATACTTATTTTTTTCATTACATTTAACTTTAAATAATTATTCATGGCTAATACCATAATCTTACCCGATATAGTTCTCCGTTGGTCATTTAGTTTCTCAGTTTTCATTATTTCATCGTGTCATACGAATATATGAGATTTTTACACGTAGTTATTTATTGTTGCTTCTATAAAAATATTTCTACAATGAGTTCGGCACACATTGGTCTTCTCATAGCTCCATGGGTACTATAAATAAATGTTTTACAAAAAAAAAAAAAAAAAAAAAACTATTATGTATTAATTGACTGTAATACATATTTTACATTAAACATTAAATAATTATTCGTACCTGATAGTACACGTGTAGTTCATAAATTAATTGTACAGCCAGGGCCGAACTTAAGAGTCTCAGGGCCCCAAGGCAGCAACTAAAAAGTCAATTTACAATATTAAGTCTCTTATTTTCTGTATCTCAAATAAATTTAATTCTTTTAAGAGCTGAAAAATGCCCCAAAAAGACAAGGGCCCCTAGGCGGAAGAACGGCACTGGGTACAGCTTAACATTGAAGACAGGTAATTTAATTGTTTCAAAATTAGTGTATGCTTTGGTTCAACACACCAAACACATGTTATGTTAATAAAACTAAAAACATAATAAAATTAAAAAAAAACAATAAAAATTTTAAATGTAATAGACATACATAGTTACATACATATTATGTTAGTACATTATAATCTACGTTTACCTTTAAATTGTAAAACAGCATTACATTTTTCACAATATAGGTATCAAAATAAGGTAGACATGAACTACACAATTCATGACTTCTGTTTAATCAATGGTCATAATTTGTATTTTATAATATAATCAGAAAAGAGAATTATGTACTTGTAACACTTTAGCATTTTAGTATTTCATACCTGAATTATTGCATCGTTGGTAGATTAGTGATTTTGATAGTATACTGTAAGAATAGGATATGGTCGACAGTTGTGATTCAGTAGATTTAACACGTTTGCCATTTGCATAAACTAAAAAAATATATAAGTTTCTTAAAACTGTTTAGATATAAAACGTGTAAATAATTATTAATTAGTACTAACCTTTCTATTTGACTCTGTTGACAATAATTATTGTGTTTAGCACGAGGGATTGTTTTAAAAATGTAACGTTGTCAAGTGTAAACGTTATTGTATGGTAGTAATATACTGTTTTTCATTACACTTGGCGTTTTATTGAATATATTAAAAAATTCAACGAACATAACATCACGAATGAACGCGTAATGTAAAACAATAATTTTAATTCGAAAATGACAACAAGCAGTTCATCATGTATTCATATCCTTTGTGATTTTTAAATACGGACAAATGGTAGTTGGAAAATATTGTACCGACCACGGTTATCTAGATAACCGGGTACCTACCGACGTTTCGTTCTAAAGTATTGTGTTTATCTTTATGATGTACCTACGCGAATAACAACGACGGATAGTAACGGCGGGCATTTGCTATATTATTTGAAATGCATTGATGATTTTTTTCTATACAAAATATGAATTTATTATTTAGTTATTAGTGTTATTGAGCCAATTATTTTGCACCGGATCAGAATTAACGAAAATGTATACCTTGGTCCGACGACGGTTAGTGAGTGCGCCGAAGGTCAAGAACTGTTCACCCGAAAAGAGTGTAAATAGGACCACTAGATTTCGAAAGCATTTCAATCCGCCGAAGTCGTATAAACGTTTTAACCGTTATAAAAATGGCATAAAAAGCTACTTCCGCAGGAATCAGTGTACCCGAAGAAATGACTTCTCCACTCCCAACGGTATTTTACGAATCAACCAATTATGGTGGCAAAAAAAAACATTTCACCCCCAACAGTATTCAGTAATTCCATAGTAATAAATAATAAATAAATAATAATATCGTATGATAATATATGTACATAATATAGTCATATAGATATATTATAAATGGATATAATTATAATGTAATACCCTAATTAATATGCACAATGAAAAATGAATACCTAATGATAGTTCTTGGAATATTTTGCTGATGGACTCTCAAATGCGAGAACACATAATAGGCAATAATAAATCGCAAACGCGCACATTACAGTTGGTGCCGCGCCGTGATGTCTGTAAGATTGAAGCATATGCAATTTAAAAACTTCAAATCACTCTCATATTAAGAGTATTAAATATTAAAAAAAATTTTTACCGCCAAAATTTTTCTCAAAAATAATATTACATAATGACCGTATAAAAAAATAAGTGTTACCATTTGATTTTTAAAAGTTGATCCCTGAAACACCCCCCCCCCCCCCCCCCCCCCCCCCCCCCCCCCCGCACTAAATTAAGGGCATTTACAATTTTTCAACATAAAAATAATTTTAGATTACGTATATAAAACTAAATAATATAGTTTTCTTATATAATAAAATTGTCTCTATTTCGAATATTAACATAGAAAATTGCTGTAACATAAAATTTTGACCACCCTGTATACTAACTTTTATACATAACTTTATTTAACTCAGTTCCAATTAATTGTATAGAGACTGATAAATATAAAAATTTTAATCAATAGATAATAATATATTAGGTACCTATCTGATGAACTTCGCTCAAAATCGTTTTCACGTAATTTAATGATTTATCATTGCATTCAAATTTTAATCAAAATTCAACACTATCCACTTTACACCTATATCCCTTCTACACCAGTACTTTCTTTCCTCGCTTTTTAATTTAATACCTACTTGAGTTAATTGAATATAAAACTATGCTTTCTTATATTTTATGAAGCTAAATAATATTATAATCTGTATATTGGTATAAATAAAATAAAGTAGTTGGCTCGTCCCATAAAATATATTATTACATCGCCGTTCTATGGTCTATATCAAATGATACTGAAAAGTATAAAACTATATAACATAATACTGTAATAAATTTAAATTTAGATACAAATACTCGTATTTTCTTGACGGTTCAAAGTTAATTTTTGAATATAATTAAAACTCTTTAAACGTTATTATGTTGGTATATAATATTATAATGTACCAAAAACGTAAAATTCAGAGGCGTGCCCAGGAACAAACTTTAGGACAGGCCCAATTTAAAATAAGTTTTATATATTACAATAATAACTATCTATATTAGGTAAAAAATGAAAATTTTGTTTATTTAATAATTATAATAAAACAGAATGTTTATTAAATTATTAATGTTAATTGTTAAATATTTGATTTATTTATTTAATGAATTGCACGCTTCTATTTTTTAATTTTGCAAACTCATCTATAATAATTTTTGTAGGATCTTTTATTAACTAGACACAAACAATAATACATCGATACTACTAAATTCGTATATCGTATATTATATTCATTATAAAAATATTAAAATAATACTGTTGCTTACTGATAATTATCGGGTGATTACGACCATCGTATGAGTATATTAATATATAATTATATTTAACCCTTCGTTAGTCGCGCGATATTTTGTAACATCAGTTGTCGCGCGGGGTATAATAGTACCACAAATTCATTTAGTGTTATAAATAGTTCAAATTAAACTTTTTTTTCTATTTTTTCATACTTTGAAATACCATGGTAATTTTAAATAATATTAATAATTTATAAAAATTATTATCACTGTATTGTATGTATTATAAAATAAGGACATTTGTATTTTAATTTAAAAAAAAAAAATAAAAATTTAATAAACTTAATTGCTATTATCTCAATCTCACATTATAAAAATAATTAAAACCTTCAAATAATAATTCTCGAAGTTTAATTTATTTGAATAAAAAAAAAATTATATAGATAATACTTAATCTTCACTTATTAGTTATTATAGTTACATTATATATATATATGGTTATATTGTATGTCAATCATAATAAACAGAAATTACTATTCTAAAAATAGATCAATTTCACATTCGAATTCCAACGTCAGAACAAATAAACTATAATTAAACCATAAATTATAGGTTTGTGTCAACCAAATAGTAAAAAGCTAAAATAAATATCACCGTAATATTATAAAATTGACACAAAAGTAACGCCGTTAGTCGTGTGGGGTATATAAAATATATTATTATGTATCCCAGTCAACTTCGGCACGAGTATAATAATAGTATAAAAATTATTAAATAAAAATAGAAATAAAATTAATTTTGCATACTATATTTATCAGAGGTATATGAAAATTATATTTCTATAATAGTATACCTAATTATTTCTTACATTATATTATACATACTTTTTAGTAAAATTATATTTTATTAAAATTTAGATTATGATGTAAAAGTAGGGTAGGCCCGGGCCTACCAGGCCTACCCGCTGGGCACGCCACTGGTAAAATTCGTAGTACAATCATCTACTTCAATTGGAACATTTCGCATAAGTTTACAACTATACTTTATTTCCAACGTGTATTATTTTAAAAAGAAAAAAGACGAAGTGCAAATCATAGTTTTTAATTATTAATTTAATTAGAATTTGAATACAAAAAATTTCGAAAAAACGATTTTGCGCGAAGTTCAGTCAGATATAAATGAGGGGTATTGATTAATATATTACCGTTTTTTCGTCGTTTTTTTCTACCGCTTAGGGTTATTTTTGAAAAATTCGAAAAATGACCTAAATAAAGTACCAACTACATCCACTTTCCAATGGGAAACATATGCTGTTCGTAAAATTCGGAGCATTATTTCGGGTAGTAAGAGTGTCTTCAGAAAAAAAAGACACACATCATTGTAAAACCAATACATTCTTCACTTCGCTCAGAATCTAAAAAAAAAAATAAAAGTATAAAATTAAAATTCATTTGAATATATAGAGCGGTTAAAATAATTGTTAAATTCCTACACTATAATATATTATAAATATTAACCACTTATTATTACCGTAAAATATTTTATAATATTCATATACTCGTTTATTTTTCGTTGTAGTATAATGAGGTACTTATAATATTCAAAAAACAAGAAGTTTGATTCGTGTCCATCCGTGTGTGTACGCGTCTAGTGTAAATAATAATAAAAAATATACTCTAAACTATTCGAGTATCGAGTGTATACTTATACCTACTCCAATAAAAATAATCGTATTTTTCATTACGGATTTAATCGAGATATTGTCTCGTTTTTTTGTTCGAAAGTATCGAGTTTCCACGTTTTTCGTACGGATACCTGCTGCTTATAATTATATTCATTTCTTTCGATTATTATTTTATAACTATCGACGAGTGGTTTGAATAATAATTACCACCCGAGCAACGAGAACACGCGTATCATATTATTGTCATATCGTATATTATAAGAGTATTATGCGTACGGTTGATTTTACACATTTCGAACGTTTCGGATGATCGATCGTTCGTTCATAATATTATACGATATTATAAACAGCGACTGGAATGCGTCAGAGGCAGTTGTATACACACGGTTGAAGTTGTTTACCGCGAGCCTGAGAAATGTGAATATAACGATAACGGGAATAACGAAAATACAATAAATAATATACGTCTACTATATTGTAATATATTTTATATTATACAGTGAATTGAACTGCATCGACTGCTATTGATCATAAAATAAAAATCGTTCTTTTTTTTTTTTTTTTTGGTCGTTTTATCTAAATAAAAAAATTATGGTACAATCACCGTTTTCGTTTACAACGTCGTCGTATAATATTATTATATTATTATATAGATGGCGATTTTAAATATTTTCAGAGCAAGTAAATTTTTCCAATATACCCAGGGGGCCAGGAGATTATAATAAAATTAAAAATTAAACGAATCGGCGCAATTTTTAATTATAAAAACAATTTAGGCAGCCTAATTAAAATCGAGATTATAATTTACTATACCTCCTATACATTAGTCGTAAACAAAATCTAAAACACCGCGTGGCCATTTTCAAGTTAATACATTAATATCGTGAGATCGCTAGAACGGAATCGGCAATTATAGGTAGGTATACCTAATAACTTTATATATTATTTCATTCGTGTCTAAAATCCAATAATAAATATTAAACGAACAAAGATAAACACCGTATTATAGATATGTATATTATTACTCGTTTATTGTATTTTTACAATTTTTAATAGGTCATTTAATGGTTTATTAGAGCTACACTGAGCCAAAACTAATAAAAAAATAAATAAATATTAATGATGTTGAATACAATTTATATGAAAATGTCAATTTTAATTCATATAAAAATATTTATTTTATCGCATATGTATTATACTCGTATATAAATTTTAAAAAGCAAGGGAACAGGTTCAGGTGTAAAGAGGATAGTGTTGAATTAAATTATATTTTGAATGCAATGCTAAATCATTACAATTGCAACACGATTTTGAGCGAAGTTCAACACATAATATATGAATTGATTATAAAAATTTTACAATAATCAGTCTCAACGTTCAATGTAAATAATATATACCCAAAAAACACCTAAATTAGTCATCTAAATATCCAAATCTGACAGTACTTCACTCAGAACCGTTTTTCAAATATAATGATTATTGTTTTTTTCAACACCTACGTTATAGCTAAATTATATTTTACCCGTGTTATCAAACTGTTTAATTTGATCACTAATAAATTAATAAATACCATTAAACAATGAACACCTGATTCAATAATTTTTTAATTAATTAACATATAATGTGTATACACATTTTATAGTATTTTTAAAAACGTGTTAAATATAAAATAATAAATTGTTATTATAATATTATAGTAATTTTAATTATAACATATTAAAACATAAACATAATTAAAAATTTAACGTTAAGTACCTATCTATTATAAATAATATTTTTCTGAATATTGAATAAAAATAATAAATTAGGTACTTACGCAACTATTGTTGAAATAAATTGTCCGATAAAGAAATTTGCAACAAAGGCCCTACGACTACGTACTCCTATAATATAACACCTAGACCTAGGTACCTACTTTTAATTATTGGTTTTTTTTTTATTTTTTTGTACAATCATATTATTATATTCGAATTATTTTTCATTTTTATTTTCTTTTATTCTATTATGGTAGTTCTTGCTATTATTTTCCAGTTATTTATCAGTTAATGGACTATTTTGGTATTTTAATTACATATAAATCCGTTCCCCATTTATAATTAATAATTCGTTATATCTGATTTGAAATTAATCAGAATCGTTTTTTTAATTACAATAATTCATCATTACATTAAAATCTTAATATTATAAACACAAAATTATGTATTAATGATCACTTTCCTTTTCACGAGATTATCCCACATTTCTTAGTTTATAATAACTAATATTGTAACATTATAACAAATGTATCAAGATTCAATCGATCAATTGAAAAAGGATCTTAAGCCTGTGTACTTACATGTGGATGACGTAAATGAAAGTAATTCTTGGTTAATAATTTTTAATAATGCGGAACTGTTTATGATGTACTTTGTATTAAATATTTTAAAATATATAAAATAACATAAAATAACAGGTGGTTTTTAAACTAATAATTATTGTTATTCTTACTAAAAAAAATAATAAATTAAATAATATGTAAAACACTAAACAATTTTTAACAGAAATTAATATTATTTATTAAACTGTTTACACACAACATTAAAAAAAGTAATAGTTAGTATAATTCTATAAAATTATTAAAAATTAAAATTTTATATCTATATTATATTATGGTTTTACAATAATGTGTGTCTTTTGTGTCTTTTTTTTTTTTTTATGTACCTATTGTAGTAAACCAGGTGTTTACTGCAGACGTTTTCACGGGGATTAAGATACATATATTTTTACGACTATTGCTTCGCTTATTTGAGTGTTCTTGGAATTCTAATCCCGACAATATATTATAAACTGATTCGTATTTTTATTACTTTCCCACGCATTTATAAAAGTGGTAAACATGTTTTTCTGATATTTTAATTAAAATACCGAGGGGTGCAGGTGATCCGCTGTCTGGTAAACAACAATGACCCAAATCAACATATTTTGTTTGTCCCCTCGGCTTTACGAATAATACGTAAGTCGAGGCCGGCTGGTTTTCTTAAAATTATTAAATCCTCTTTTCTCTCTCCCAAATAATCAGGATGTGTTAGTATATATACAGGTGGAGGGAAGCATTTTATTTTAGATGTTATTTTGTATTGCTTAGAGTCGAAACGCCGTCCGACGACATTCGATTATTACGAACGAGTCGACTGCTGAGTACGCTCTTAGTTAAGGATACTTATAATATCTCGGGCAGAGTTAAATCTGTCCACAAGTTTTTATGTGTGAATTAAATAATTTTTCTATTTTATATTTTATTATTGATTATAATAAATAAACACTTTATATTTTAATATTATAAATTGTTTGTTCAATTATTATAATTCCAATAACCAGTTGAATCCATCTTCGAGACGACGTACAGTGGAATTCCTGATTTCGTCGCAGTAAAGTGTAAAACGGGTTGCAATTGGTGATACTACGATACGTATTCAACGACGTATCACCTGTAGGATCACTACACGTAACAAATTTGGTGTCAGGTGTGGGGTAATTGTTTTACATCGAGTGAAAATTTTGGCAACGTTTCTTATCGAAATTTATCCAAAAAGTAACTCGAGACCCACCGACGAACCACTGTTCTCGAGGAATCAACTACGAAACCCAATTTGTATAAAATTGGTCTACGCGCCTCCAGCTTCGTAGCAAGAACGTCGATTCACGGAGAAAAGGAGCGAGTACGAATTTATTTTTCTATTGTCGAGCCAAGCAGAGCATTGTGTTTTACGTCCACAGACTCAACAGAGCATTCCACGTCGTACACGGAGCATTGACGCACGTCGGCGAAAATACGCAACTCTACGGATTCAATCCTTATTGGAACATGGATAAATTGTGAGTCATTTTTATATTATGCATGTAAATCCGAGAGTCTAAATTTAGTAAATGAGTCAACCGAGAGACGCAGCAGGTAGATTTCTTCCCAAAACAAAAGGGACAGGTACTGATAGTGATAGTGTGCTAATTGATTTAGATAAAACATTACCCAGGGAAAATTCAGAGTCCGAGAATAGCACAATAGAAATGTCAAACGATAATTATTTTTCGTTAGGAGCCGCAGTTAAATTACTACCGTCATTTAGTGGGGGTAATGAATCCGATCTATCGTCTTTTGAGACGAAATGTGAATTTGTGTTAGATAATATTAGTTCGGGAATAAAAGATAAAATTTTGAAAGCGATAATTACACAATTAGAAGGGGCGGCCTACGAAGCAATTAGGTATCATGAAATTAAAAATTGGAACGAGCTTAAAGCACAACTTAGGACCACATTTGGGACCGCACATTCGATACCTTATTTACAAATAGAATTGAGTTCAATGAAACAAAAGGACCGAGAAACTATTAAGGAATTCGCGAACCGCGTAGAGAAAACGTCACATGAATTAACGCATGCGCTTACTTTAGATAAAAATGCAGTAGAAGCAGGAATAATAGCGAAAACAATTAGGGCGCACGCACTTAGCGTATTTATTACGGGTATACCATATAATATTCGATTAATAGTAAAAGCGAGAAACGTACCTACATTTGAGGAAGCTGTACTAATAGCAGTAGAGGAAGAGAAAAGTTTTGAAAAACCTGAAAGAAATTGGGATAGAAATAAATTTGATAAACATAAATTCGATCGGAATAAATTCGATAAAAATAAATTTGATAGAAATAAAAATAATAAAAGTAATATTCAATGTCATCGTTGTAGTAAATTCGGACATTATAGTAATGAGTGTAGAACGAGTATGAATACGAATTTTCGAAATCCAAATTTTAATCGACCGGAAATAAAAAGAGAATATGGGAGTTCCCAAATAAAATTTTGTCACTATTGTAAAAAAAATAATCATACTATCGATGTATGTAGGAAACGTAAGTTTAATGAGGAAAAAAAGAAAGAATTAGGTGAAAGCTCTGGCACGCAAAACCCACGTACGGTAGGCGAAATAAAAAATAATAATATTCGTGTCATCACACAATTAGATAAAGAACACGTTACGTGTGTGTCACACAATTTCGAACCGAACGTACTTAAATTTTTAATTGATAGCGGAGCAGATATGTGTGTTGTGAAAATTTCGTCATTGAACGAAAATATTATTGTGAATGAACGGCAGAAACGCAGTATAAAAGGAATAACTGCATTATCAGTAGAGACTTACGGAACAGTATTAATTACTATGGAAATTAAGGAAGTAAAATTTATCACGAAATTTGATGTAGTACCAGATAATTTTCCAGTACCAGAAGCGGGTATAATTGGTAGAGATTTTTTAAGAGAAAATAAAGTTGTCATTGACCTTAGTCAGGATATGATAGTTATACCCGAGACACAGGTCGTCGACACGAACCAAATAGTACTACCACCGCGTAGCAACTGTGTGTTGTTAATAAAAAAAGACGAGGTCGTTGATCATGAGGTAGTGACCATAAATAAACAAGATATAAATGAAAATATTATAATCGCGAATAGTGTGAGCCCCGTAATCGGAAATAATGTAGTTAGTAATATCATAAATATCTCCGAGCAACCATTTATAATAGAAGAGTTAACAACGAGTAACTTACAGTGGGAGCCATATCAGGAACAGGTTTATTTAACTACACCCAGCGAGTCAAATCGCATTAAAATATTAAAAGAATCAATTAAAACCGAACATTTAAATACGGAGGAACGAAAAAATTTATTAGAATTATGTGAAAATTACGCCGACTTGTTTTTTTTAGATGGGGATTATCTAACCGCCACAGATATTGTAGCTCATAAAATTAATACGCCACGGTTAACAAAACCCATAAATGTACGTCCATATAGACTTCCATGGGCATATCAGGAGGAAATTGAAAAGCAAATTAAAGAGATGAAAGAGAATAATATTATAAAAGATTCGGTGTCACCATTTAACTTTCCATTAGTCGTTGTTAAAAAGAAAGACATGGATGTAGAGGGAAAACATAAATTACGAATTTGTGTCGATTTTAGAAAATTGAATGAGGTAACTGAGAATGAAGCATACGGATTGCCGAATTTAGTCGAAATTTTAGATTCATTAGGATCGTCTAAATACTTTTCTACACTTGATTTAGCCAGTGGTTATCATCAAATAAAAATAGACGAAAAAGACCAATATAAAACTGCATTTTCAAGCAGGTCTGGACACTATGAATTTCTAAGAATGCCATTTGGGTTAAGTTCAGCACCAGCGACATTTACAAGGGCCATGAAAGCGGTGTTGATTGGGTTAGATGAACTTTGTACGGCATACCTAGATGACATAGTGGTACACGGGTCTAGTCTCATAGATCACCAACTTAAATTAGAAAAGGTCTTCGAACGGTTAAGATTACATAAATTAAAATTACAACCAAGTAAATGTGCATTTTTGCGTAAAGAAGTTCTATATTTAGGGCATATTATAAATGAAAATGGAATTTCGCCCGATCCAAATAAACTCGAGTGTATAAAAAATTATCCTAAACTTAAAAACGCAAAAGATATAAAATCATTTCTAGGACTATTAAATTATTATCGGAGATTCGTTGATAATTTCGCAAAAATCGCTAAACCTCTAACAGCATTATTAAAAAAGAATGTACCTTTTGATTGGTCCGATAAATGCGAGGACGCATTTCAAACGTTGAAAAATAAACTTATGAGTTCCCCGTTATTGATATACCCAGACTGGGAAAAAGGTAATTTTAATTTAATGACAGATGCGAGCCAATACGCCATCGGGGCGGTTCTTTCACAGGGACCGGTTCCCGAGGATAAACCAATCGCATATGCGAGTCGCACATTGAATAAAGCCGAATGTAACTATAGTGTCATTCAAAAGGAACTGTTAGCCATTGTATGGGGGGTAAAACATTTTCGGCCATATTTATACGGTCAGAAATTCAATATAATAACAGACCACCGACCACTAACATACTTATTCGGAATAAAAGATGTGTCCTCACAATTGATGCGGTACCGTTTGCAGCTGTCTGAATACGATTATACTATTATATATCGAGCCGGTTCCGAGCATTCGAACGCAGACTGTTTGTCTCGCATAAGAATGGTACAGGACGGCCTTGATCCGTTGCCCACTTATGAACAATTTTTAGAAGGGGAGAATAAGCCTATTTTCAATTCAAAGATTAGTGAGTCAAGTGAAAATATTTTAAAAGCGGGTGAACAAGAGATTATAGTAATACCTGTAGCAGGTGACTTGGTAATAACAAATCCTATTATACGAGAATTTATTCAGTATCATAAAATACAACAAATAACTTTTGGGGACGATGAATTATTTTGTATTAAATACGTAACGTCGCACATGGTAATTTTCTATAAAATCCGGGAGACGCATTCTGTAGAATTAGTCGCCGATGAAATATATAAGTATATCGTAAACATTAGGAATTACGTACGGTCAAATAATATAAACGAGTTTTCGACAATTCGAATAGAGGGGTACACGACCTTGACGAGTTATGAAAGAATACGCGCAATGTTTCGTTTCGTTTTCAAGGAAGTGAATATAAAAGTGAAAATATACAACGAACAAAACCTGTCAGATGAGGATAAACAGAAAATTATTTATGAATTTCATAATACACCTTTAGGGGGACATGTGGGTATAAGTCGCACGATAAAGAGAATTCAATTACAATTTCAATGGAAAAATCTTAAGAAAGACGTGAGAAGTTATATTAAAAATTGTGACATATGTCAAAAAACGAAAACAAATAGGAAAACTAAACAACCCATGTTAATAACAACTACTGTTACACGACCATTCGAACGTGTATGTATGGATATTGTAGGGCCATTACCCGAAACCACATCTGGGAATACGTATATACTTACCACGCAGGACGAGTTAACCCGTTATGCTACTGCAGCCGCACTAGCATCTACTACCGCCGAGGCAGTAGCGCAAACATTCGTTGAATGTTTCGTGTGTAATTACGGAATACCAGATTCAATTCTCACCGACTGTGGGACAAATTTCCTTTCGGACGTATTTGTTAAAATGTGTAAACTTTTGGGGATTGAAAAATCCAAAACAACACCATGGCATCCGCAAACTAACGGTTTTCTAGAACGGTCACACAAAACACTCAAATCATATTTACGTAGTTTCGTCGACAAGGACAACAACTGGGACACCTGGTTGTGTTACGCGATGTACTGTTATAACACCACGGTGCACACCTCCACTGAGTTCACGCCATACGAACTGGTTTTCGGACGTAAACCAAGCATACCCACTACTTTGACGCGAGCTATAGAACCGCAATATAATTATGAAACTTATATATCTGATTTAAAGCGTATTATGCAGGAAACACACAAAATCGCGCGTGATAACTTAATAAACAAAAAAGAAACAAATAAAAAATATTATGATCAAACAGTGAATAAAATAGAATTACATGTAGGTGATAGAGTACTTACAAAAAATCAAAATAAAGCAACATCGTTAAGTATAAATTGGCAGGGCCCTTATGAGGTAATAATGGTACATGATAATGAAAACATAACAATTAAAAAAGGTAGAAAAGAATATAGAATTCATATTAACAACGTGAAAAAATATAATGAATAATTATTTTATTTTAATTTTTTTTTATTTATTTCTTTATCTTATTTTATTTTATTTCTTTTTCTTTATAAAGTAGTTATAACGTAGTTTTTGTTTAGTAGATATGGTTGTATAATAAATGATTTATTTTAGACGACTCTTTAAATTCGTAATCAACTTTTACAACTTTTACAACTTAAAAATAATTGACCTAACTAACAATAAAAGAGTGTTATTCTCCATAGAGATAGGGCATTTAGAAAAGAACGGGAGAATGCTAAATTTAATGGAGACTCATAACTTAATCTGTAAAACTAAACATGATATAACAGTATGTCACGACCCAGTCACAGACGTGATTCTAACTAAGTGTATTTTTAACTTCATTATGAAAAAATTTAAACCCGCTAAATTTTATCGGTTATGTGGAAGAAGAGAGTTGTAATTTTCTTTTTCTTTTTAAACACTAATACTTTTAATATAAAATAGATATTAAAAATAATTTTTCAGATTATTCATCATAATATTGACATACATACATACATCGAAACTACAAACCATACAACGATTTACAGACGAAAAACTGACACAACAATCGGGAATTTATTATGAAAATCGCGGACCTATAAAAATAGTAACAACTAAATGGGAGTTAACGGGGTACCTTAACTTAACATCATTTAACGAACAGGAAAAACTAATAACTAACATAATAAGCGATATAAAACCAATGTGTATTAAACACGATGACCACCACTTAGGATGTGTTTTCATTAAACAAGTAGTAAATGTGCTTGTACAAAAAATTGAACAAAAGAAAAAATTAATATTTAATTCAGTAGGATCGAAAACAAAGAGAGATTTATTTTCTAAAATTACGCAAACAGCCCAACTCCTATATGGAATATGTAATCCCGAATGTATTTTAAAATCCGATAAAAACATTAACCAGTTACTAGAAACTAACGTAAAACAACTTAAAATTATTAACGAACAAATTAAAATTATACAAATACAACAAGAAAAATTTGATAGGGAATTAGAAACGATTAAACACCATATAGAGAATAGCACGTTAGAACCTACGATTCCAGCACAAGAGCATTCCACTCTAACGGAACATTTTTTTGCTTTAAATTTTCTTATAACTAGACAAATTTTCGAAACTGATACACTTATAGACATAATACAATCCGCAAAAATCGGACAAATTCACCCAAGTTTGATAGGCCCAGACGAATTAATGGATCAATTTAAGGATATCAAGGTATCGTTACCCACGGGAACCGATATACCTGTTGATTTAAATACAGTAAATACATATGAGTTATTGAGACTCTCGGATTTGAGTGTGTATTATTCTAATGACAAACTAGTTTTTACTATTAACATACCTTTAGTATATCAAAATGAACTAACACTTTATAATTTAATTTCAAAACCTGTTAGTCAGGGTAACACGAATTATATGTATATTCAACCTAGTCATAAGTTTTTAACTATAAGCAGGTCTAAAGAATTGTATTCAACATATGATAATTTTGATTTTTCAAAGTGTAAACACACCCATGATTTCCTTTTATGTCCCGAAATTAATCCACTCCATCCACGTAGTACTAGACCAATTTGTGAAATACAACTGTTACAAGAACCTAAAGTAGTACCGGCAAACTGCGAAATAATGTATGTTAAAATTGCCACGTCTATTTTTCATAAATTACAATACAAAAATGCGTGGATTTATGTAACAAAGGGGGATACTTTATTCATCACTTGTGATAATGACAAAGAATCTAGTAGTCATTTACTCGAAGGAGTAGGAATTATAAAATTAAATAATACATGTAAAGGGTACGCGTCGCGAGACGTACTAATACCAGGACAACTAGAAAGCAATAGGGATTATCAAGATTTCATTCCTAAATCAATAATTCAACCAGAACCACAATACGACTTCAACGGAATTGCTGAAGATCGACACATTAGAACTAGTAAAATGAGTGACCTTGATTATATTGCAACGTCAAGAAAAGAAATAGTACTAAGACAACAACAGGAAGAAAAATTTATACAATTCAATGAAAAGCAATCGTCACATAGTTACCTATTATATGTAACATTATCTATTTCATCATTCGCCACATTATTCTTCATTATTGCATTTGTGCAAAAACTTATAGAAGATGTCAGAAACAAAACAGAAGTTGTCCACTATGACTCAATATTACTAGAACAACCATATGACGGACCTACGGCACCACAAAAAGGGTTAGACACCATAACCGAGGTATACGAACAGTCACAGGAGCGTCAGGAGCTACCAATATATCCAGAATTAAGGAATACTAAGTAGGGGAGGACGTGAGTAAAAATATATGTTTCTCTTAGAGGGGAGGAATGTAGTAAACCAGGTGTTTACTGCAGACGTTTTCACGGGGATTAAGATACATATATTTTTACGACTATTGCTTCGCTTATTTGAGTGTTCTTGGAATTCTAATCCCGACAATATATTATAAACTGATTCGTATTTTTATTACTTTCCCACGCATTTATAAAAGTGGTAAACATGTTTTTCTGATATTTTAATTAAAATACCGAGGGGTGCAGGTGATCCGCTGTCTGGTAAACAACAATGACCCAAATCAACATATTTTGTTTGTCCCCTCGGCTTTACGAATAATACGTAAGTCGAGGCCGGCTGGTTTTCTTAAAATTATTAAATCCTATTTTCTCTCTCCCAAATAATCAGGATGTGTTAGTATATATACAGGTGGAGGGAAGCATTTTAGTTTAGATGTTATTTTGTATTGCTTAGAGTCGAAACGCCGTCCGACGACATTCGATTATTACGAACGAGTCGACTGCTGAGTACGCTCTTAGTTAAGGATACTTATAATATCTCGGGCAGAGTTAAATCTGTCCACAAGTTTTTATGTGTGAATTAAATAATTTTTCTATTTTATATTTTATTATTGATTATAATAAATAAACACTTTATATTTTAATATTATAAATTGTTTGTTCAATTATTATAATTCCAATAACCAGTTGAATCCATCTTCGAGACGACGTACAGTGGAATTCCTGATTTCGTCGCAGTAAAGTGTAAAACGGGTTGCAATTGGTGATACTACGATACGTATTCAACGACGTATCACCTGTAGGATCACTACACTATGTAAACACTTTTTCTACCCGAATGAATGCTGCGATATTCACGAATAACGAAAAATGACCTAAATAAAATACCAACTAAATCCACTTTCCAATCGAAAACATATGCAGTTCGTTAAAATCCGAGTAGTAAAAGTGTCTACAGACATAAAAAGAAAACAACAGAAAAAAAAATAGAAAAAACCAAAAAAAAAAAAAAAAAAGACACACATCATTGCCAATTCATTTTTCGCTTCGCTCAGAATCCAAAAGAGATATGCTTTCGGTAGGGAACATATTTTTTTTTGCCCATTTATTTAGGTTATATTTTGATTTTCACAATAAGTTATTAATTTTTTGTATATATATATATAATAATAATAAAAAGTTACGTTGGGAATAAAAGGTAGCAACCTGAGAACGATTTATATTTTAGATGAATTATATTGCTTTAATTTAAATTAACTTACATAATTATAATATTATGAACATAGGATTTTAAAATTTTATTGAGTCATGAAACAGATATTTTATATAATTATATAAAAACATTTTAAAAATTTAATTTATAAGTCTAAATGTGGATAATTTTTATTATATATGTATTAATATATTAATAATTTATTATTATAGTTATTCTAATATTAATCTTTGTTCAGAATCGATTTTTGGCTTACAATGATTTATTCGTATTTTAATAATTATAATAATTTTAATAATTATTACCGATTGGTAGTGTTTATGTAAAAATAGTTTTGAGTATAGGTCAAATAATTTGTTAATAATTTGCGTTAGATCGTAAAAAAAGTGAAGCCCTCCTCTCTGCACCATCAAACAAAATAAACATACTAGATATAGGATTTTTTTTTTCAAATGTTAAATTTATAATATTCATTTTCATTTGTACCAAATATCAATATATTGACTGTTATTATGTTTATAACGTAATTTCAATTAACGTTAGCAACAAAATCTAATTCACTTCCATATAGTGTCACACTGTCATAATGGTACTTTATATTATTATTATACTACTCATTCAAAGAATATAATAATTAGGTATTATATCTTAAGTTTATGATAATGTGTGCAGAAAATATTTAGCACAGATGCTTAAAATGTATAACAAAATATCGAAGTGTATTTTACAATATATTATCTATTATGTGGACAAAAATAAAGATTTCGGTGAGCAAAACAGAGGATATCTTGAGAGTAGTTCGAGAATAAACGAAAGAACACGTGGTTCAATAAAGAATGACAGGATATAGTAGACAATAATAAAATAGATACCTATATTATTACAATGTTAGTAAATAGTTCTGGTACACACTGTATATTGATAAAATTGTATAACGCAGATGTACATTTTAAACTAATATAACGTCATAATTAATTATTATAAATTAAGTAAATAAGTGATTATAATCGTTATTTAACAGAGACGATTGTGCAATAAACAGCTAACATTCAATGTTTCACGGGCATCATTATAGTTTTATAAACATATTCAAATATGAATATATTATTAATTTGTATTTTTATCGTGCCAACCTTTGTTTTATTATCGACTGTAAATGGACAAGGTAAAACTATTATTTTTATTTTGTTATAGATAAAAACACATCAAATTATAATATTGATACCTACATAAATAATAAAATATACCTATCTGTTTGTTTAATTGGTAAAAAATACCATATAAAAATTGATAAAATTTTACGTACCCTAGTGGTACTTATAAAAAATTTTGAACGAAATGTTAATTTTAACAATTAAATTTGAGAAAAATACTTTTGTAAAAAATGCTGAAAAACAATTCTATTTTAATAATATATCAACCCTTTTCTTGAATTATATCAATATAATGGTAAAACATTAACCATATGTTATTGAATAACAATTATTAATTTATATATAACTAAATACAGTGTTTGAGTATCGAAATGTAATAATTAATTTAATTACAATAATATTTTATAAATAACTAAAAACACCAATTATCCAAATACACAAAAAGACAAATTTTGAGTCTTTGAATGATTTTGGTTATTACTATATTATATATTAATATACAATTTCACTTTTTATAAAATATAAAGTAGGTAATTAGGTATTAATATTTTTATTATTTTTAAATATATTTAATTTAATAAGGTATAAAATTATTATAGTATGGATAGTTAAAACTGATTTAGACAAAGAAATGTACCTAATATTATAATATATACCTAAATAGTCATATTAATTTTCTTAATTGTGTATTCATGTTGTACCTATATTTTATTAGAGTTAAACTGAGTCAAAACTACAAAAAACTAAATATTAATAACAAAGAATATAATTTATATGAAAATGTATTTTGTTTATATTTATTGTATCACATAGGTAGGTATATATAAAAAAAAAAAAAAAAAAATAATAATAAAATAATATTTTATATGTTTAATAATATATTGAACTTATACTTTCATAAATAAAACCATTTAAGTTTTTATTTTATAATATTATTTATTTATATTTATTTTTATTGTTTCTATATTTATATTTGTATTTAAGGTAATTGTGAAAAACCAATAATATGTTCATGCGAAGAATTCAGTGACTATTACTCATATCATAAACATGGATTTCCTTGTCGTTGTACAACATTCCTTTTTTTTTATTTCCTTGATATGGTGAATGAAAAGGAATCATACTTATTTGAAACGTCCAGAAGTAATAATTATACGATATTTTATAATTTAAAATTATTTTGATGAAATTAAAATAATTTATAGTATTGTAGTAACGTTATGATGGGCGTATACTTATAATTATTTACAAAATTAATTATTATATTATCACAGTAATTATTTTATTTATGTAAAAAACTATATTGGTATAATATATTTAACGAAATTGAAAATTAATTTTAAAGAACGAAATAAAAATAAAGATCTGATACTCCTGCCGCAGGGATATAGGTGTGCATATCATAGTATTTGATTATAATTATAATTTAAATGCAATGTTAAACCATTGCATTCGAAAAAACGATTCTGAGCGAAGTTCAATCATATAATGTAGGTATTGATTAATATATTGCCGTTTTTTCGTCATTTTTTCATCGTTTTTTCTAACGTACAGGATCAATTTTGAAAAATTCGAAAAATGACCTAAATAAAGTACCAAGAACATCCACTTTCCTACCGGAAACATATGCTATTTGTGAAAATCGGACAATTATTTCGGGTAGTACAAGTGTCTTCAGTCATAAAAACAAAAAAATATAAATATTAATTTTAAACAGCTATAAAAAAAAATGTTACCATGGATTTTTTTAATATTTTAATATGATGATTTAGACATAGTAAGAAAAAAAAACCGAAAAAAAAAACGAAAAAAAAAAACGCAAAAAAAAAAAAACGGCGGTCACCCATCCGCTGTCGATGCCTGGCGACGGAGCTCAACACCGAGATAGCGTTCGAGAATATTTCGCCGACTACACCACACGCGTCTCCCATAGAGCCACGTTTTTGTGAAAGCCAATTTTTCGTTATTTTTTTCATAATATTTTCGTTTAAACTAAAAATATCAACTTTAAACAGCTATAAAAAAAATTGAGACAATGGATTTTTCTAATATTTTGAATTAATGTTAATTAATATATAAATATACTTCAGTAAAATTTTCAGACCTTAATACCAAATATTGCTAATTTTATCAAACATTATATACAAAAAAACGAGAATTTTACGAAATATTCAAAGTCCTATATTTTGTAGAAAAATGAACGTAACGGTTCCAAAATTTTATCACATATACATAGTACCTATATAAACTCCCAAAAAAAATTTCAAGTCTCTAACTTCAAAATTGCCTGAGTTATCGTGAAATATTGAAATCGAATTCGTCGAAATTTGAAAAATGCCGTTTTTTCGTCATTTTTTGGTCGTTTTTTCTACCGCTTAGGGTCAATTTTGAGAAAATCGAAAAATGACCTAAATAAAGTACCAAATACATTCACTTTGCTACCGGAAACATATGCTATTCGTGATAATCGGAGCATTATTTCGGGTAGTAAAAGTGTCTTCATACTTAAAAAAAAAAAAAACAAAAAAAAAAAAAAAAAGACCCACATCATTGTAAAACCAATACATTCTTCGCTTCGCTCAGAATCTAATAATGTAGACAGGACGTACGCTATACATTTTTTATTAAAATATTTTATAAAAAAATTACCGTTTAATTATGAAGTTTTAAAACATATTATATATTAACTAATTAATGGTGATAATTAACTATTAAAGATTTAGAAAATTTAAACGATTTAAGATTACTAACTAGGTACAGTTTATTATTATATTATAATGAAGGATCATTTTATTTTTCAAACAGCAACTCTTAGACTTTTGGTCTATTTAAGAATTTCTAGATTTAAAAAAATGTATTGTTTTTACCGGGATAAGAATTTTTTTTATGAACAAAACAAAAACGTGTCTAATTACGAAAAATGGAGTATGTTTTTGGCAAAAAATTGTGTCTAGTTATTTATTAATTTAGATTATTTCGTTAAATTCTTAGTAATTATTTATACTACTTTATTTATAATTTTAATACATATAAAGTTTTTGGTTATTTTTAAAATATGTAATCACTTTTACATAAAATATTTGGTTTGATTACTACAAAATGTGATGTGCATATTGTTATGAATTTGATCTATAATCATAATCTATTTAAAATAAAAAAAAAAAAACATTTTTCGTTTCGTTTTAAATCTAAAAATACAGAAATTGGCTCCGATTAGAATTCATTGAATACAGTCAGTCTTTTCCGTTTCTAATCACGACCACTTGTTAGCATTAAAAATTCAAATGCTAAAATACATAAAAAAATACACCTCATTCGTTTGCGACTCTACCTCTACATATTAATAGTGTATAAGTAAATTATACATAAGGCATATCGCATATGTCATTGTAACAACAATCTAATTTCTAATCTAAAATGATTATAGCAATAGCTGTATTTTAGTTATAGGTATAAAATATAATGTATAGAAAATACATATAGCTATAGTCACTATAGCTTATAGTTATAACAAAATTTTTAGATTTAAATTAAATTTTAAATTTAAATTTTTAAAAATTTTAATTTCGGGAACAATAACCGTCGGGATAAAGGCGTTCGGGAATAAAGGTTTCGGGTTTTCGGATTTTCGGATAAAATACTAATCTGGAAAAAGTTCATTCGGGAATTTCGATTCGGGAAAAACGGCGGGTAACCAGAAAAACAGTATGAATTTTCGTATTACCGTAAATTTTACGAACTTGAACTAATTAATTTGAGATAACTAAATATTTCACATAAAATAATTTTAAAACAATTAGTTTTATTTTTAATGCTAAATAATGTTACATACCTATACTGATTTATAATTAGTAATTACTAATTAGGTATACCAATCTGATTATAAATTATTCAAAATCATTTTTAGATTCTGAGCGAAGCGAAGAATGTATTGGTTTTACAATGATG
>JAIUCT010000012.1:3539685-3566529 GCA_021307375.1 Tetraneura akinire | reverse complement strand
TATACTTACATATTACTTAACATCATACTAAAATATTAGAAAAATCCCTAATCTCAATTTTTTTTTATAGCTGTTTTAAATTGATATTTTTAGTTCAAACGAAAATTATAATCTGACTGAACTTCGCTCAGAATCGTTTTTTCGAATGCAATGGTTTATCATTGCATTCAAATTCTAAGTAAAATTAAACGCTATGATCCGCACACCTGTATCCTGTGCGGCAGGAGTATCAGCTCTTTTTTTTAATTGAAATAATTCATCATTACATTAAAATCGTAATATTATAAATACAAAATTATATTTTAACGATCATTTTCCTCTTCACGGAGTTATACCCACATTTTTAAGTTAATAATAACTATAACTTTTTAACAAATGTATCAAGATTCAATCGATCAATTGAATAAGGATCATAGGCCGGTATACTTTTATGTGGATGACATAAATAATAGTAATTCTTGGTTAAAAATTTTTAATAATGCGGAATGTAAAGGACAAGAATATATTGACTTAATTGAACCACTAAAAAAATTTATTAAAGATCTGCTTATCGAAGGAATTATTATACCAATTAGTGTAAGTAAAAAATCAATACATTATAATTTAATATTATTATTTTTTTTTATTATTATTATTATACGTCAATAACTATATCATGTAGAACAGGCATGTTAAACTCAAAGTATCAAGTAGGCCAAATATATTAAATAGTTAACTATGCGGGCCGCACAAAAACATATTTTAATAAAAAAAAAATATTTTATACAAATTTTTCAATTCTTTACGAACACAAAAAGTACAGTTTAAATTTAAAAAAATTAACCATTTCATTCTTTTCAAAATTTAGTACCCCCCCCCCCCAAAAAAAAATCTAGATACGGTTTTGGTTGTGACATAAAATAAATATGTTATAATTTTTTTTTTTTACTCTATTCATTAATATTGGTAGCCATGGGCCGCAAAAAAATCAGCCGTAGGCCGTATGCGGCCCGCGGGCCTCGTGTTTGACATGCCTGATGTAGAACAATAAATGTATAATATTATATAATTCAGCCCGGTGTAGTGGTGTGTGTGTATGAATATCCCGTAATTCGGTTCATTGCTTTACTTTAAAAAAATTCATAAAATAAATATTTCACCATATATTTAAAATAAAGTGTAATAGGTACTTGTGAATATATTTTATAATTATTTTAATATAAACCCTAATCACATTAATTTATACTATATTAGCGTATATGCATTTCTATCACTATTTTGTTTTCTTTAGTGCTCGTCTCAGTAGATCTAATAGACCTCCCCGGTACACATTTAAATACAGGGTCTTCCACAGATATTGTATTTGTATCGATAATTGAAATTGCAATATATACATTATACATATCTACATAATTACATAAATCATAATATATTTAAACAAAATACTAAAATAGTCATATCCCCTTTTACAAAGAATATTAATTAGAACTAATTATAAATTATGAGTTTATTACTCAAACCACATAAGCGCACAAAAACAACATAATATTAACATTTTCATCAATTTGGGCATTTCCAGTAACTGTGAAAAATGGCAAGAACCCTTAACGACATCTAGATTCTAGACGAAAAATTTCACAATAAATTAAAAAAATTTCAAACATAATTCTACCATTTTCAGTATCAATATTCTACAGGAAATCATCTCCGAAAATAACATTTTTGAAAAAAAATTTCCTGTAATATTAGAATTTACCTAATTTTACACTGACTGAATTTTCGTCTTAATAACACTTATTATTACTATTTTTTTATTTCATTTTAATATTTAATAAATAGAATAATTGAAATATTTAAACAAAGAATTATATTACATTTAACTATATATGTATATAATATTTATATGTTTTATTTATTATTTCATAACATAATTAGATTAATGAAATAGAAAATATGGAAGGTAAATTACAAATGATTATAGAAGACCTGCAATCTTCAAAAAGTGACTTAAAAGTTAGTCTGAACTTTGACTATCAAACATTTGAATTTTTTACAAATAAAGTGTGTAAGTTAAATTTAAAATGTTATCATTAAAATATTGATACCTAACAACCAAATAAGTTTTCAAGAATTCGGTGTAATTATTATTTATATCCCAAGATTAGGTTAAGAATTATTATATTAATCTAATTTTATACCTAAAAGGTTAGTTAAAATAATGCGTTATGTATTTCAATCTAATGTACCTACCTATATATTAATTGATATATCAAACTTTTATTTTTAGTAATTAATGCACAGTATACTGATATTGGAATTATTTTTTCATTTTTAAAAAAGAAAAGATAATTTCCATTAATGGTTTTAGAATTTATATAATATAAAAATATGTATACAGAAGACTACTAAACAACAGTACTATGACAGAATCGTTTGTAATTGAAATTAATATTGATAGAAGTAAAAATTCACAATTAAAAAAAAAATTATACCTATCATTTCTTTCATAATTATACAGAAAATTTTAGCTCGAATTAATTATTTATTTATTTTTATTTAAAAAATCATACTATATTATATATATATTATACTCTTTTTTGCAGTATTTAATTTTACTAAAGTGAATAATATTATAGAATTTTATATTATTACTTTAATTGATCTGAATACTTGTGATGGATATACACGGGACTGTTCTATAAATCCTTTATCGTCCACCAACTCTTCTTTAATCACTATGGTATGTTCCTAATATTATTTATCAATTTTAAATATTTATTTAGCATACATTCTTTTCAGGAAAGAGTATGGGAAAACATAACTTGTTCTAATATCGATATCGGTAAAGTCATTGCTATTTTACAAGTAGCTGTTTCATATTTAAAAACAAATAATTGGATTTCTTATACAGAAGTAATAAAATCTATATTTTTTTTTTTTTTTTTTTTTTTAGAAAAATATAATTAATAAAATATGTCAATACCATCATATATTGTATAAGTTTTATAATCCAATAAGAATTTATAACGTAATTTATTTTTGCGTTTTTGATTCCTTGTAATTTATTTATTGTTATATCAAAATATAAATCTCGTATATAATGAACGGTTATGAATTTCATTATCACGTAGAGGTAATATTTAAGAATGATTGGAAAGCAAAGTAATATCACCAAATTTTTATATGATCAAAAATGGTATTCTTCGAAAAACTTTCCTTCGGTTTTCGAGTACTGAATATAAAAAAAATTACATAATGGAGATTACATATACATATATACATAATAGTGTTAGGTGATTTTTCCAATTGCCACCTAGTCACAACAACCACCTTGTCTACACCTTTATACGATAGTTTCAATGATACGTTGCCAAATTATCCTAATGACATAGAAATAATATCAATCAAAACTATTTAGGAAACGTTTAAATTTTATGAGTTGACCGAAATCATGATGATAAAGAATTTTCATTAATATTAACAAATTTAGCTAGAGGGAAAAACGACGAAAAAATGACGAAAAAACGGTAATTTTGACGGATACTGAAGTTTCGACGAATTCGGTTTCAATATTTTACGATAACTCCTGCCATTTTGAAGTTAGAGACTTGAATATTTTATTGGGTATTTACATAAGTTATATATAGGTATATGTGGTAAAATTTTGGAACCGTTACATTAATTCTTCTACAAAATATAGGACGTGGAATATTTTGTAATATTCTCGTTTTTATGTATATAATGTTTGATAAAATTGGCAATTTTCGGCATCAAGGTCTGAAAATTTTACTGAAATATATATACATATTACTAAACATCATTTTTATAGCTGTTTAAAATTGATATTTTTAGTTAGGTAATCGTAAATATTATGAAATAAATGACGAAAAAACGGCATTATCTGACTGAACTTTGCTTAGAATCTTTTTTTTCGAATGCAATACGAGTAGTTCATCGTTGCATTTAAATTATAATTAAAATTAAACACCTGTATCACTTCCCTTGCTTTTTTTTTTTAATAAGAGTTGTATTAAATGACATAGTGTAATTATTTGTATGATGGATATTTATTTTATGGGTGATTAGGAACCACGGAAAGGGGGTATGCGGTGGCGAAGCCTCCCAGATCTTATATTGTGCTCCACTATATGGTGTATACACAAAACAATTTTTACGACTACACCACTCTGTATACCTACACCAAAATCCTTAATACAATTTCTATAAAGTATAATGTACCTATTCATATTTATAAACTTACCTATTACTTTATTAAATGTATTATTTTATCAATATAGTATTGCAGTATGAACGAAAGTAATAAATTATCTTGGTGCTCGGATGCTTCAAAAACATTATACGATCAAGTAATGATGTATTATATATTGTTATGTTTATACCTATTATTTATTTTACATTATAAGAGTTACTAATATGGTAGACAATCAGTGGTCGAAGTGGGGTAAAATAAGTGGAGGGATGTCTACCTATTTAAAGGAATTTAATAATTTTATACGTTACAGTTCCATTGATAACTTCTCTCCCTCACCATCACCAATAAATGTTCCAGTTTTTTATATTTCATAAGATTTAAGAAGTTTAAAAGAATAATTAAAGAAGTCTATTATAAAAAAAAAAACCAACAATATATATATATATATCAAATCAAAATTCATTTTATATTATTTTATTATGAGATATGTGTCTCAAACTTTTAACTTATCTATAACTTTACGTTATATTATCCTGTACCCTCATTGTTTTATTTCATTGTCGTTTTCACTGTTGTTGCGATAGAGCCCTCACACAATTCTATGTATAAAATAAATCATAATAAACTTTCTAATAAGTAATATTTAGTAATAATATACATTTTATTAAAATACGTACATTGAATCTTTTTTTTTTTTTTTATAATTATTTGTATATTGGTGATTTAAATAAAATGTTAAGGAAGGATGCTTATTTATGGGCATAAGAAGTGGTGGGATGGATTTTGTTTACTAAAAAAAGTGGAGGGATGGCATCCCCTGTATCCGCCATCCCCAATTCGACCACTGTATACAATTAATAAATAATACTATAATATGATTGATTTTAGGTATAATTAATAAATGGTAACTCGCTACTTATTTTTATAAAATATATATACCTACGTACTAAAATGTAAAAGAACCAGTTTAAATTATAATATTTCATTTTTTATAATTTTTTATTGATTGTTTTAGGGTCAATTTGTAGGTAATCACTTTCAAGGATTAATGCTTCGTGATATCTCTATGGATGATTTTAACAAAAGTTGTCAATGTACTAATTTTCCAGTATCGAATATAATTATAGATGGATTTTTAAATCAGTCCTTGACCGTATGTGAGGCACTTGATTGATGGCTTTGACGATTGACGTCACATATGTCTTTTTCTTGATGAAATATCATAAAGTATAGATAGGTACACCACACCCAACCAATATATTATTTAGAAGCAAACTTTTCTCTTATACAATTAAGATTATCATAACATTGTCATATCCACATGTATTAAACAACAGTTTTTTTTTTTTTTATTAACATCACCATTTTGTCAAACCTTTACTACTCTTATTTAAAATAAAGCAATTTCTTTATAGGATACCCTATCTACATTTAAAATTTAATATTGATTGTGAATTTAATAATTAAATTATTTAACTTAACTTAACTTAAGTTTAAGTTATTAAATTAAATTTAACTTTGTTAAATTTCCTCTGCATTATAATAATTTATATATTTTACAATTTTATTTCCATTATTATGCTAATAGTAATTAATTATAAAAAAAAAAAAATATGTAAAAAAATGTACCTAACGTAATGTAAACGTGAAATGTAATGTAATAAAAATATTACAATATTATATTATTCTATTGTATAATATTATATTCATTCCAATATTATATTTCAGATATGATGAATTAATTGATTTTCTGTAATATAATATTTTTTTTAAAATTTATTTCCTTATACATTTTATTCAATATAATGAAATTAATGAATTGAATATAATTTTTTTTTTATTTGATACTTTGTACATCGATTATATTGGTTAACCCATTCTTTATGGTTTTTACACGTTAAAACCTATAAATAATTATAATGAGAATATAATAATTAATATAAATATAAATTCATTAATTTACATATAAAACTAATAAAAGACCCTAATATTGCATTATTGCTAGGTTCAACGATCCAAAAATTTGATTATTATTTATATAATTAGCAATTAGTATTATCTTATTTTATTATTATTTCACAAAATTTTAAATGATATTAAATAAATTTTACAAAAAAATTTGAAATATTTTGAAATTTTTATTAAAGCATACATACACATTGGTTAACGTATTTCCAGAATATTGGAAAAATTTCAAAACCT
Source organism: Tetraneura akinire (assembly GCA_021307375.1). Lineage (NCBI taxonomy): Eukaryota > Metazoa > Arthropoda > Insecta > Hemiptera > Aphididae > Tetraneura > Tetraneura akinire. The sequence goes on along the minus strand of JAIUCT010000012.1, from coordinate 3,560,135 downwards.
TAATTTTTTTTTTAAGTGTACATCTAATTCAATGAATTTTAAAATAATTAATATATTATAGCGATTTATAGAATGTTATATTTTATAGTAATTTTAACTATTACACTTTAAATACGTCATTAAAATTTAAATGTTAAGTGTTATAAGTAGGTATCTATTCTATTATAGAAAATATTGTTCTGAATATTGAGTAAAAATAATAACAATTTCTTTATGCATATATTGTTGGAAATAATTTTCGACTAAAAAAAATTTGCAAGAACGGCCACTACTATTTAATATAATATTTTTTTTTTCTGATTTTTTTGTACAGTCATTTTATTATTTTTGTATCATTTTAAATTTTAAAGTATGTTGTATGCAAGTAAAGTGTGTATGATAATAATATGATGTATAAAAAAAATATGTGTTAATAGAAAAAAAAACATATTTAATTAATTACGAAATAACTTTAACGGGTACTTTGTAATAAATATTATAAAATGTATAAAATAACATAACACAGGTGGTTTTTTAATTTTTAAACTAATAATTATTATTGCTATTTTAACTAATAAATAATAAATAAAATGCGTAAAACACTAAAAAATTATCAACAGAAATTAATATTATTAATTAAACTGTTTACACTCAACATTTAAAAGTAATAATTGATATTATAATAATTCTATTAAATTATTAAAATGGAAATTTGATATATATATTATGGTTTTACATTTTACTATAATGTGTGTCTTTTATTCTTTTTTGTTTTTTTTTATGTATGTGTAAACGCTTTTTCTACCCGAAAGAATGTTCCGATATTTACAAATAATGTAAAATGTCTCCGGTTGGAAAGTGGATGTAATATTGGTACAATGGTAATATTGGTATCGAATTTCTCAAAATTAATCCTATGCCATAGGAAAAACGACCAAGAAATGATGAATAAACGTCATTTTTCACGAAAACTAAAATTTTTATGAATCTGATTTCAATAGTTTATTACTCGTATAACTTAGGCAATTTTGAACTTAGAGATTCGAATTATTTTATGAATTCAAATAGGTACACTATATATGTGCGATAAAATTTTAGACCCGTTATGTTAATTATTCTACAAAATATAGAATGTTGAATATTTCCTAAAATTTTAGTTTTTCAGAAAATAATTTTTGATGAAATTGTGTATTTTAGATATTAAGTTCTGAATATTTTCATCTTCTTAAAATTTTTTCTAAATATTTATTAATAATTTTACAATAATGATAAATAAAAAATACAAAATTTTTTTAAAATTTTATTGACGTATACATACTATACATAGTACATTACTACTATTTAACTTATTCCCGAATATTAAAAAAATATCAAGTATCAATATTTTTTTATTGGAGTTTAAAGATGAAATTTAAGTAAAATCCATATTTAAAGTATTATTATGGATTTTTCTTATTATAATGCAATATTTTAGAATAATGTTAAATAAAATTGACAAAAAATTTTGAAAAAGTTTGACAACTTAATTGAAGGCGAAATACATTTTACTAAACTCAGTCTCTTTAAATAAACTAAAGTACCCATGGTTTAATAAAGAATACCAGGATATACCTAGTGGACAATAATATAATAATAAAGTGGATATAATATATTAAATTATAAGTTAATAGATCTGGAACACTCTGTATATTGCTTAGGTAAATTGTATAACACAGATTTTTATTTTAAACTCAACGTCATTATTAATTATTATTTATTATTTATAGTTTAAGTATTGACTTGTGAATAATATATTTAAATAAATAAAAACCCAAATCCACAAAAAATTTACTTTTTTTTTTTTTTAAGCAAATACGTATTTCGGTAACAAAGTTGCCATCATCGGTACAAAACAGAGACTGAGTAAATTTTAAAATTTAAATTTAAAAAAAAAAGTAAATTTTTTGTGGATTTGGGTTTTTATTTATTAAAATATTATTTATTAAGTAAATAAGTGATAATAATCGATTTTAACAAATATAATTATGTAATAAACTGTAAATAATATGTAATCAAATTTTAATTTGTATCAATCACATATTAACATATTATAAACATATTAAAATATGAATACATTATTAATTTGTATTTTTATCATGTCAATCTTTATTTTATTATTAACTATAAATGGACAAGGTAAATCTATTATTTTTATTTTGTTTTAGATAATAATACACCAAATTAGAACATTGAAACATAAATAATAATATATATCTGTTTGTTTAATTGGTAAAATATACCATTTAAAAATTGATAAAAGTTTACGTAAGTACTTATTAAAAAAAATATATTAATTTAAATAATTAAATTTGAGAAAAACACAATAATTATTATGCTGAAAAAAAATTTAATTTTAATAATATATCAACCCTTTTTTTAAATTATATCAATATAAACTTATAATGGTAAAATGTTACCTACATTATTAAAAAACAATTATTAATTTTTATATATATATATTAGGTATTAAATACAGTGTTTGAGTTTCAAAATTTAATAATTAATAAATTTTAGTATTATAATATTTTAAATAGGTAACTAAAAACACCCAAACACATAAATTGACAAATTTTGAGTATTATTAATGATTTTATTTAGAACTATATATTATATACAGCTTCACTTTTTACAAAATATAAAGTAATTATTAATATATATATTATTTATTTAAAAATGCTATTAAATTATGAATATATACACATGATTTAGACAAAGAAATATGACAAAGAGAGAGAGAGAAAAAGTGTGGTATACAATGCAATATTAAGGATGTTTACAGTTTTTAATTGGTCATATTAATTTTCTTAATTGTGTATTTAAATGTACATTTACATTATTATTTATTAGAAACGAAGGAGACCCTTTCAAAAAATCGTGGAAATCAAATTTTTTATTATTATTATTTTTATTCGAAATATCATATTACATATACGATAAAACGTAATATATTCCGAAAATTTGTTTTTTTTTCTTTTTTGTGAAGAACACTTTGAAAGTTTGCAACTAGGTACTCCAAATCCAAATACCAAAGTTACGCGTAAGTAAATAATATAACCTTTAAGTTATTTTCAATCGCATTTACTTTTTTATATTTCACCGCAACCTCGTCGAAACCGTTTCCCTTTGAGGTTTGAGCGCAATTTTCTGTCATGATAACACGATAGGTAATGCGATAGCAGCAATTGTGGTTTTCGTTTCGTGATCAAGTACCTACATAATAATAACGCATTTCTGAAGATCGTCACTGATGAAATTTTTCTTATATATATCTAAATAGGTATATGCGGAATAATATTTTTCTAATATTGATTTTTTGTTTCAAATTTTTTAAAAATCTTGGGAAAAACTAGCATATAGCGACCGTCTCATTTGTAACATTATAATCCGATTGTAATGAAATAAATAGAAATCATTTTTAATAAAAGTTATGTACGTTAAAGTAATAACTAAATATTTGGACCTACATAGCAAAAAAAAATTAAAATTAAACAGTTTTTATAGACATCACAGTATAACATCGTATATCTTAATCTTAAATATGTAATAAGTTATTCATACCATAAGCCATAACATTATATTATATAATATATATACGTATAGATCATCAACCTTCAAGTTTTCCAAGAGGATCAACTGTAGACTTAAAACGGATTTGTGCACAGCTAAATGAACGATGGATTTAAAGTTTAAACCGACGTGCGAATTTCATGCTTAAATCGTCTAAATAATTGATCCTGGTCCCCCCCATTAATGCCGGATTAATTCCGTAATAGACGTTATCTGATTGATTCTATATGCAAAGTAAACGAGCATTTATATTTAAGTTTGGAAATATTTTAAATTATTCAAAAATTATAATATAATAATAATATTATGATGTGTATTAAGACTTTAAGAGTATAATTTAATGTTCAATACGTAAATTTTGAATATTTTTTTTTCTTTTTCACTGAGATTTTTAATATTTTTAAATTGTATTATTTTTGAATTTTAAATTTTATTTATATCTAAACGTTAAAGAAGAAATATTGAAAGATGATAAACATAAACACTATGTATTCGTATATTTCACCATGATATTATATTATAAGATAATATTTTAATTTTTATTAGTATTCAAGAATTTATTCCAAATATTTCAAAAAATATTATTATCAAAGTTATTATTATTATTTTCATTTGGTAATCTTTTAATTTATAATATATTTAATTATTATAAAATATAAATATAGTATATAAACATTATAAACGTGGAGAACGCAATATTATAAACTATATTACTGTAAAGTACCTATACTAAATAATACATATTTGGAACCCCTGAATATTATAATATTATCGAACGGACGGGAAATAGTTCTGGCCATGTTATTCTCGCGTATAGACGAAAGCAGGGTTTCGGGTTTCCACGAATCTGTCGTCCGGAAATAAATAATTGATCTTATAAATAAATAACGTAATAGGTACGACTTTTGTTTTTATTTCCTCCGTTTCCATTTAATAGTTTATTTCGCATATACCTAGGTACGTCCCCGATCCAATCGGCTTTTATTGCGAACATTATTGCCGGTAGGGTCGCGCCAAATATTTAGTTATTCTTTTTTTTTAAGTTCACAGGGACAAACTCATTTGGACGCACCGTAGCTCCCGCAAGAATAAAAATATTTTGTGAATCCCCCCGTAATCTACGCATGGACGAAAAAATGAATGCACCGAAGCTCCGAATTCAAAAAATATTTTTAAAACACCAAAAGTCCGCATGCAATGAAATTGTTTGAAATATATCTAAACCTATAATGACTGTATCCGTGTACCGATTAATTTAATAATTTAATAATGAACACGTATTATATAAATATAATATTATAAATTTATAACCAATTATTAAAATATGAAATTTAATTTGGAATATATTTACAAATAATATGATAGAAATTTCGAAAAAGTATATTTAATTGTTGTATGACGTCATGGCATCATCCGCGTGTTCCGCCGACTTCCGACGTTTGTCGTGAACGCTGAAAATGGAAATCGCCCATATACTCGTAATATAGCTAACTCAACTTAATATTCTCTATTTCTCTAATAACATGTTACCGTGGTATCGATTTGGATGAATGGTATAATTACTTAAAATATAGTTGCACGGCAAAAATGATTATAGGTATTTTAGGTATTATAGCAGGCATCCCAATTACTGCAGATTATATCCGGCTATCGTAACAAATAACAATAGAATAATCATTTCTGCTTACAACAATAATAATGTTATTGTCGATTTTTTTTATACCGCGGTATAAAAAAAATAAATAATATATTCGTGCGACGAATTAATTAACTTTTAAATTATTTTTTTTCCCCCGCACACTCAAACGGTCGAATATAAATTCGCATTATTTCGTTTACGATATAATATATTATTTTTTCCTCTCTATCTCATATATATATATATTATATCCGGAAATGTTACATTCGTCCAAATTACTCAAATAATACGTCACGGCTGAACATCGCTCACGTTTTCGAAGAAACATTATCTCTCGCATATTATTATTTTATTTATTTATATTTTGTTGTTATGCTATATCCTTACCATATCCGTGTGTATGCCGTATAGAGTATACGGTATATACTCGGTATACGGTCACCGCCCCATGCATCCCTGGATATGGTTATTTCATAACGACATGTCATGCAAAAACAGCAATATTTCTACTTTGTCCCATTTATACCGAGACACTTCTGTCAGTTATAAAAAAAAAAAAAAATACATTCATAAATACAGTAGGTACACATCATTTTATAATGACATAACAATTACGGAAACGAATGATGGAATAGGTAATAATAATGTGTAAAAAATCAAATCGGGCAAAAACTGCAGAAATAAATTAAATATTCTATCAAGAAATACCTGTATATACTTATATAAAAAAAGATGAGCTGATATTGGTGTGGAGAGATATAGCTGGTCTAAAGAGGATATAGTGTTGAATTTTGATTAACATTTGAATGCAATGTATATAAATAAATAACATTCGGAAATACGATTTTGAGCAAAGTTCATCAGATAATATATGTGTGTTGATTAAAATTTTTATATTTATCAGTCTTTTACGTTCAATATAAATGTCCATAAAACCCCTAAATGAGTCACCTAAATTCGCTATTTTTGACAGTACTTCGGTCAGAATTGTTTTTTGAATGTACCTAATGATTTATCATTGCATTCAAATGTTAATCATAATTCAACACAATCCTCGTTACACCTGTATCCCTTCTATTGTTTTCTATACTTACAACAGCTACTTTGGTCGTTTTTCCTGGCGCATAGGATCAATTTTGAGAAATTCGAAAAATTACCCGAATAAAGTATCAAATACATCCACTTAACCACTTAACAATCGTTCTATTCGTGAAAATCGGAACATTATTTCGGCTAAAAATTTAAAATTAAAAAAATAAAAATTTTTTAATTGTTTGAAGTCTATAGGTTAATTAAAATTTATTTATTTTGTCCTACTTGTTAAATCTTAAATGATTTGGTATGTTATATTATTATAATATTATAAAACTGTACGGCGAACTACTAATTTAGTGTACTTACTTCATTTACCACAGTTTCTAAGTAAAGCAAAGCGTGTAACCATAGACCTATAAACTAGTTTAATTTTTATAAACTTAGTTTATATAGGTCTATACGTGTAACCCATACCTTAACTGTAAATAACTGAATATGTATCGTACTATACGAGTAGTACAAAAGTAATTTCACATCCCACTGCAGTATTTGTTTTTTCTAAAAACGTTACAAAAAAAAAAAAAAAATTACAATAATTAACGACAGTTATCTACCATTATTCGAATCAAGTAGGTATAACATGGCACAATAATAGTTATTACAACGTATAATTACTAAAAAAAATATGTGTTTATACTGTTTATAGTAAAACTCGTATAATTATTATACTTTAACTACGAATTGTGAGCATAACCTAAGAATTTGAGAAAATCCCTTTTGGAAAAACTAATTACAAAATTAATTAATAACTAAATCACTTTAAGTGTCTGGACGTGTCTTAAAATAAATGTTAAGTTCAAAATCATTAGAGTATACAGTTTTTATTGAGTTACTCGCAAAAAAAAAATTTTTAACGTTTTTTCTTTTTTTTATATATTATTATTATTTTATAAATATCGAAACACGACAAACAATTTTCGAAATTTAAATTGAAAAAAATTATTGATTTTAAAATGGAATTACAATAAGTTTGAAATATAAATAATAAATATAGGTTCCTATACCAATAATTTATTGTTTTTTACGCATATACGATAAACGAATAAGGGCAATTTCCTTAATTCTAAGGTAAAAATTAATTAAATTTTACTTGACGTATTATAAATTATAATATAATTTAATTATAATTTAATAATTATTAACATGTAATATAATATCAAATATCAATTATTTTAAATAGTTTAGTTATTTTGTTATATAAAGCTAAAAAACTTAAATTTATTCATGAAAAAACATATAATAATCATGAATATACATGAGTGTTTTTAGCTTTTCTTTTTTTTAGTTATTCAAATTATTATATTGTTATATATTACAAAAAATAATATGCGTAAAAAACGGTTTTAAGTATTATATGGTACAAGACCACATTTCGTAAGTATAACGAAAACGAATAATTAATATGCAATAGAATATTAATTAAAATAATTAAAACGTAGTAAAAAAAAAAAAAAAAAAATTAAATTTATTCTGTTACAGATTACAATAATAATACGAACCTAATTTTCTTATATACGGACACGTTTAGTTATTTTAAATTCAAAATCGGCCTTTCGGATTTTAAAGTAAAAATAATATCGGGTAGGTACATAATAAGTTTTTTGCGTTCGTGTAAAATTATTTTCGAGTCGTCACGGTATAATTTTTGAACGTTTATAATTTTATTTTTACATCAAATATAAATAAATTTTAAAATATCGGTTGAACGTATTTTGTTATTTTTTTTTTTTTTTTTGAATAAATATTTAATAAAATATACCGTTTTACTTTTAAAAATTGATAAATTTAATATACAAATTTAAACACGTGTTATTATTTCTGCCGAGTTATAAAATAATAATATATAAAATATTTCGAGAATTAAATGATTTTCTTTTTGTAAGCATTTAAAATTTCAAAATGTTGACTGACGTTTAGAATATTTTATTACATTATCAGCAACATAAGTAAATAAGTAATTTATTCAACTTTCAATAAAACCGACATAATAATTTAATTTAATTTTTTTTAATATACTCTTACTTCATATTATATTGTAAAGAACATTTCGAAATTCAATGGTGGGCATAAATTATTATTTTCCTCGAATGTTTGAATTTTAAGTAAAATTTATGATCGCGATTTCATTACATTTAAATTACTAAACCCGTTTACTGCTCTTACTATTCTACATATAATACCAACATACAAATTTATAGTTTACGTCTGATAAAATTATCAATTACGTGTTATCTAATACCTATTATATGAAATTTCTATATTATAAACAAAAAAACGAGTACCTACCTACATTTTTAAAAAAAATTTATTTCAAGTCGTCCATTATTTTGAATTATAATACAAAAATTTCTTATCTCCGATACGTTTTTTGAATTCCATACAATTTATATAATTTATGCAGGTGCAGGATAATCCTTCCGCGAAAGATCAAACATTCTGGATCAAAGGAATAGAAGTTAAAAACTTCTACTATCAGATGGGGTTTATTCTTCTTATATCTCGGAACACTAATTAGTTTGTTTTATTCAAGGCACTCGCGTGTATATATTAAGCGTGTGTGCCGCAGTTGCCAACGTCGAGGTTTTCGTCGAAATGTCAAAGAACTTATTATTTTTCATCGTCTGTGCCTCAAGTACGGGATGTATTATTTTCTTACTATAATAATATGGTCAAAGTGTATTATTATTCACCATAATATATTAAGATAATATGAAATTTTTAATAATATTATATTAATATTTAAATTAGATTATTTTTTACATTTTTTTTTCGAAACGCGGAAAAGTCAAATAATATTTTTTATTATTATTATTATGTAAAAAGAGAGAAATTGTTAAATTTTAGTAAAAGAATTATTTTATAGTTTATACCCCCCACACTGCTATATTATCGTAATTTTATGAATTTCGTTGGTTTTGTGCAAATAAAAAATAAATAATAATAATGAAATACGTAGGTTATACCCACGGTAAATAGGAATATTATTATATCGATTTGCAGGATACTTTTTGTACATAAAGGAATACTTAAAATTATTATTTTATATTAATTATTGAAAAAAAAAATATTATATGAAACTTAAAAAATATTCTCTTCCGTTTAATTTAAGTACACCAGAGACGTTTAAAAGTTTAAAACCGTCATAAGATGCGTATAATAATGAATTTAGCTGTGAATCCGACGAGTTCGTTGAAACGATCGTCTTGGATCGACGCCTCGACGGTTGTAGTTTATCAAATACTATGACTTATTGACTATTGAGTCGGAAAATCATAATGCACCGTTTATTATTAAGATTAAATTGATTTTTTTTTTATATATATATAATATATATGTCAATATATTATTATCGTTTAAATTTGATTTTAAGTGTTTTTTTTTTTTTTTAAATTATTATTATATAATCATCCAACATTTAATTTATAATTCGGAAACAAAAAAAAAAAAACAAAAAAAAACGAACGCAAAAAATTATATTTATATACATAGCTAATATATCAGATTGAAAATAATGGTTTATTATAGTCGGATATAACCATTAATCATAATATCCGTGTAAAATTTAAACGCAGTGAACAATAAATTATTAAATCCGTCCGTATTTTATTTCTATAATATAATACGTATTATAATCTGATGGTAAAAATATAAATGTCGATTAAATTAAAATAATTAGATTTAATCATCAGAGCCCAACTTAGGGGGGGGGCTAGAGGGACTACAGCCCCGGGTCCCAATATAATTTGGGGTCTCTTTTGATAATTAAAAATATTGAAGTGGCACTGTGAAATTTACAAAACAAATTAGTTACGTTTAGTAATATAATTTAAAACTATTATCTAATCGATAAAATAAGCTATTAAATTTGAAGATAAAATTAGCCAAAAGCACTTTATCGTTTGTTTAACCCATCCAGTCACTTTATCATCAACGTGTCTTTTGCGATATAAAAAAGTTAGAGGTTTGTTACTTTTTACATTATAATTATTGATCGTTTAGTTACTGAACTTGATAAAATATTAAAGGCATATGATAATGTTTGTAATATTTTTGTGTTTATTACGAAATTTGGTTCAGAATTATTATCAGAGACTTCTGCCGACATATTCATTAGCACATTTCAAGATGATATTGATACAACTAATTTAAAACAAGAGATTGTGCGCTTTTAAAATTATGTTATGCAGTTAAATTTACCAATAATTTCTCCTCAAAATATTTACTCATATGTACATGAAAATAATTTGATAGAAGTCTTTCAAAATGTGTATATTTCTCTACGAATTTATATTTAACTTTGCCAATTTCGAATTGTGAAGCAGAAAGAACAAATTCAAAAATTAGGACTAATTGAAAACGCCAGAAAAACGTCCCTCCACCAAGAAAAATTAAACTCATTCGTTCGTCTATCTGCTGAAAGGGAGCTAACAAACAGATTGGATTTTTCAGGTCTAATTCAGAAGTTTAGTGAACTAAAAACTCGAAAGAAACCATTGGCTTAAATTTTAAATCATTTAATTTAGTAAACCCTAATTAATATTTTTCATTTGTATTATTAGATAGTTAATAATTATTTTTAAATATTATACAATATTATTAAAAATTAATTTTTGTTCTGTTAATAAAACTTTTGTTCCAAGGTGGATATATATCCACCTTGTTTTGTTCATTAATGCAATTATGTTATTTTAATGTTCATTGTAATTTTAAAATTACATTTAACAAATATTAAAGGCCCCAAAAATCATTAAATGCTTTACTTACATCAATAAACAATAACAAAAAAAATAATAATACGAAATTAAGAAGATAGTGAGAAAAGTATATTATTATATTTATAAAATCTAAATAATCTACATTTTAATACATAAATAAATACGTATTATGTATTGAATACATTCTAATTGAAAATTATTATTTCGAAAAACGATATTCGAAATTTCATTTTTGTACCATTCGGCGATACCTATCTATTATATTAATAATAATAAATTATTATTTATGTTTACGATACTTAACGACCATTTTTTGATGTAATTTATATAAGTAGTACTTACTTTACTGATATGCAAATGTTATATAATAAACTTGTTATAATAAAGTATAATTTCTCCGCGAAAAATTGAATTTTTTAAATGCTGTTTTTTTTTAAAAATATTTTTTTTAGATATATAATTGATTATAAATTATAATATTTTTATGATTTTAAAAATAATGTACAATTTGAATGTTTTACAATGATGTGTGTCTTTTTTCTTTCTATGTCTGTTAGCACCCGAAATAATGTTCCTATTTTCACGAATAGCATATTATGTAGTTGGTACTTTATTTTTCGAATTTATCAAAATCAAAATTCACGATAGAAAAAACGACCAAAAACGACGAAAGAACGGAATTTTTTGAAATTTTAAGGTCTAAAAATTTTGCTGAATTACTTTCACATATTATACTTAACATGTTACCAAAATATTAGAATTAAGTCTTTTATGGGCATTTATATTGAACGTATAGAGACTGTATGAATGTAAAAACTTTAATCAATACATATATTATCTGATGAACTTCGTTCAGAGTCATTTTTCCATTGTAATGATTTATTATTGCGTTCAAATTTTAATCAAAATTCAACACTATCCTTTTTAGCCCTGTATCCCTTCCATTGCAGGAGTATCCACTCTTTTTTTTTTAAAAAATGTAATCATCTTGTAAAAAAAAAATAATATTTTATTTTTATGTCATGTAAATTTGAAGATAATCTATAACTTTAATAAGTAATAGGAAATGTATTTTTTTGATAATTTTGATGGTTCAAGTTTCTATAATTTCATCAAGATGATGATTTTTAGGCATTTTTTTTTTTTCATTTATTGGAAAAATAATATTTCTGACGTCATTTTTTTGTAATAATTTATAATATTTTGGAATGCAAGTTTATATTATTAATATTATGATATAGTTATACCTATAGATAATAACTTCGAGATGGATAATTAATCGAAAAATATTGATAATTAATGTCCAATAATAATAATAATAATAATAATAATAATAATAATAATTTATAATAATAATAATAATAATAAATTATTAACGATAATTATAAAACAAATTTGCATATCATAATAATAAATTAGGTACCTAATAAATTATTATTTATTACAATTTATCAGAAATATTATTTTTTCAATTGAATAAATGAAAAAAAATCCTAAAAACTAAATTACTAGGTCCTAGGTTGACATGTTTAAATTATCATATAAAAATATACTTTATAAAATACAGGCTGTCTTCAAATTTCTCATAATTAAAAAAATAAAAATTTATTTGTTTTTTATATTGACGAAATGTTTAAATTTATTAAAGGATTAAAGGTGTATTAATATTATAGTCCGTTACTCATACTATGTAATAAATTAAAAAGCAAATGACATTCAAAAATCTTTAATTTTCGCAAAAATTTGAATTGCAACGAGTAAATAGATTTGTAACATACCCAATATAATTATTATAACAATATTATATGTTAAAATTAATTTTGTTATTATAATTTTAATAGGTATTAAATTAATTAAATTAATATTTTGTCTGAAGCAGAATATTTTATTATTATTATTATATGCGTATACCTACTCTTGGAAAATTCGCTCGGTGTTATTAAATCAATAACAAAGGGTCATCGTTTTTACTACAATTGAATCGCTAACTGCAGAAAGGGGACAAGTCTAATTTTCCTAATTTTTCAGGAATGATCAAAAACCAAATATTGACATGTACCATTTCTATAGTAAACAAGAATTTCCAAACCGTATATTTATTGTTTTGATAATCGTATTTGACTCCTATCTGCAGTAAACGATGTACCTACCTATTTACGCGTGCAATGAGAAATGATAATAAAATCAAAATTGATAAAAATGGACTTGTTCCCTTTCTGCAGTTAGCTATTCGTATCGTACTATCGTATACTGTTTATAAAATGATATTGATCTAAAGTCAAAGAAGAGTATATTATATGGATTTAGGTTATCTCTTTATATATTTGCGAAGTTTGAATAATTACTATAAAGAAATTCAATATAAGCTATACGTTATATAAACTATATCGTATTATACGATCGTTTTCAAACGCGTCTTTGAAGAGTTTGTCAACATTTATTATTTTCAGAATTAATTAATATTCGTTTATTTATTCAATTTCTATAATATTATAATATAAGTCTCACTATACTTCAACGGTCGATATTGGTTTTATAATAATATGTATTGATACTGTAGATCGTTCTAAACGGATAATTTTACTCGCGACCTGTGAGCCAAATAGCCAATAGACATAATTAATAATTATATTATTATTGTACACCATACTTCGATAAAACGTTAAACTACGATATCGTCTATAAATACTCTGAAATAGGATGTTGTATAATATAATAATATAAATCGGACATATTTCAGAAAAAAGTCATGTTTTAAGCCTTTACGATCTTGAAATTTCTATACGTTCCGAACTCTTCGCGTTATACTTGGAAAAGCCTACAACAGTGGTTCTCAACCTTTTTCGATTTGTGTCACCTTTATTAACGATTATTATAATATACTTGGTCACCCTACAATCGAAATATACATTAATTATATTAATGTATTGAATATTAAGGTGTTTATCAAACAACAGGCTTCGACGTTCGACGTAATTGTCATTAAGAAAGTCTATATATATATTATAGATTTTATTAAAAAAAAAAATTAATTTCTCTTATTTTTTTTCTTATACCTTCAATAATTTATGTCACCTCGGTTGAGAATCACTGGCCTATATTTTTGACATATACTAGTAGGTAATCGCGTCCGTTTCGAATAATATTCATATTATATTACCTATTATAATATATACATACACGAGTTACGAGTATAATATATTATATATAACTGTTATATACGGATAACGTCTGTTGTATAATAACATTTTTTATAGGTTAAGATAGAGATTATTAAAAAAAAAAAAGTTGTGATCTTTATTTTCTTATTATAGAATACGATATTATGTTGTTATACGAATAATATCCGCTTATGTATATATTATTTTAGTTCAGTATATTACGTGGGGATAATCTATCGTCGTTGATATTATATTTTTATACCAAGAATAACTTGGTTATCGTTTTTTTTTTTGTGTTTTCTTCTTTTTTTCGGAAGTTTAAGATAATTTTAAAATGCGTGTTTTATTTAAAGTTTAAATATGATAGTCTCTGTTGCAAAATATTATAATATACTCTCAAAAATAGATAGCAAACTTTAAGTTTTGAACCCACTTTATTAAAAATAAAAATAAGTATCCACTACCCACCTAAGTAAAAAAAAAAAAATTATAATAATAATAAAAAAATAAAAATATCTTTATTAAAATAACGAAAATAAAAACTGCTGTTATATTATATTACATAACAGCAGAAAACGTATTTTATTTTTCAAACAGCGTTTTATACTTAGAGGATTTAATGTACCTATTTTTTTTTTTTTCAAAATGATTACATAAAATCGTGCGCTAAAACAATTGAAATTATATTTATTTTTTTTTTATACCGTTAATAGGACCAACGTTCGTTTTCGGAATTTAGTTTTCGTGTTTATCGTTTAAATGCAAATTGCTATTATATACGAATAAAAGTGTTACTCTAAATGACGTACTTACACACGTAATAATATAACATACAGTCGTATAATATACCAAAAAATATAGCGAGTGTTATAATTATAATCTATGTCCTCTGCATACCTACCTAATACCTACCCTATAAATCTGATAATAGTTGGATAGGCACAATACGATCGGGAAAAATAATCGAATCGTCAAATTCATTTTTTAGTATTTCGTTGAAAACGATCCAACATAATATTGTACAATACAAAATTATTTTTTAATATAAGTATAAAAAAAATCTCTTTAACGTTGTAATTATTCAGATTTTTTTTTTAATTTATCTCATATAATAAGTCTATATTATAGTAATTACTAATTATATCCCATGAAGCCCATTTCTAGTGTTAAAATTTGAGAGCGAGGAGAAAATTTAATTTTTGTTTACTTATTTATTTAAATAAACGAACACGAGTCCTTGTACATGTAACATGTAATGTCATGTATACAATGAATACAAGTATATATAGTATAGATTAACAACATACATTATACAAACATAATATTATTAAAATTAAAATTAAAATTGATAATTAATAAGAGAATATTATAAGAAATGTCTTAAACTTACAAAAAATAAATAAATAAATAGTTAGAGCGCTAAAATTGTTTTCAAATTTTATTTTATTCCATTAGAAGATTAGCAGGACTGATTAGGATTGATATTGAATAATATTATATTTTTTTTTTTATTTGACTTAAGAATTTAATTTAAAACGGATATCCTTATAACAGACACAGACAGTCGACAGTCAGGATAATCGAACATCTTTATTTGTTTAAACGCATATTTTCCCTATGAAAGTAGACTATTTAAATATATTATCCACAAGTCAATACTTAACTATAAAAAAAAAAAAGACTATTTAAAATATACACGTGTGATATACGCATGTTTTGAAATAGCCGTACAATCGATTTTTAAAAGCTTTTGGACGCACAGCCAGATTCGTTTTCAACTACTGGTATGCACTTAAATACATAATTGAAAATTTGAAAAAAACGTCGTCGGGACTTTTCTCGTTTTTTTCCTAATCATAAAACAACAATAATATATATTATACTCGTATCTTGGACGTTGGATAAATATATATAAAAAAAAAAGACGAGCTGATATATTCCTGTCGCAGGGATATAGGTATTAGGTGTGCTGTGTGCATGATAAACAATTGTATTCGAATTTCGAAAAAACGATTCTGACCGAAGTTCAGTCAGATTATTTAGGTATATTGATTAATTTTTTTACATTTTTTATTAAATATTTAAAACCTAAAATTTTATCACACATAAAAACAAACAACACGTAAAATTTTCATACCTTAATGGCAAAAATTGCCAAATTTATCAAACATTACATACCTACATAAAAACGAGAATTTTACGAAATATTCAAAGTCCTATAATTAGGAGTAAAATTAACGTAACGTTTTCAAAATTTTACCTGCACGTATATATAATAATATCTATTTGAACACCCAATAAAATTTTCATTTCTCTGACTTAAAAATTTCCCGAATTAACGTGAAATATTGAAATCGAATTCGTCAAAATTTCAGTTTTCGTGAAAAATGCCGTTTTTTCGTTGTTTTTTCTACCGCTTAGGGTCAATATTGAGAAATTCGAAAAATGACCTAAATAAAGTACCAACTACATTCACTTTCGCACCGAAAACATATTATTATACGTGTGAAAATCAGATCATTGTTTTGGGTAGTAAAAGTGTCTTAAAAAAAGAAAAAAGAAAAAAAAAGACACACATCATTGTTAAACCAAAACATTCTTCGCTTCGCTCAGAATCTAAAAAAAAAAAAATAAATAAAGATATATCGTGTCGTTTATAATATTAAATTTATTAAATTAAATCGCCCAAAAAGTTTGAAAAAATAAATGTTATAAAAAATTATCACTTTGTAATATTATAATTATTTATAATAAACATTCCGAAACTGATAAACTTAATCGTTATAATTATTATTACGACCGAGTTTTACAAAGCGTGCGTTTACAGACACTGCAAACCCATTCAATTCTTAGAGTATCATGGGTATTAAAATTAATATTTTTGAGTTTTTTGCCATTTTTTTCCTTTTTTTTTTACGATATTGCATAATATATTTTGTCGTTAATTTCGATAGCAAGTATTCCGAGTCCGACTTGTTCCCGCGTATTATAATATAACCTATAACGTGAATTTCTTAGCGGTAAACTAACCCGCCGTTATATTCTATCGATTTTCTTACATTTTTTTCTTCTCCAGCGTCCGCCATTTCACGTTTCCTTCTCGTTATTTATTTATTTTTTCAACGCTACGCGTAATATACGCGAGCAGCAGGTACATATCCGTATTACGGACGCGGGAAGTTTATATCGGAGGAAAAAAAATTAACATCGCAGCAGCTATAGTCGGGTCAAAGAACATGAAAATAAAATAAAATAAAATAAAATGAACTTTACGAGGTCCCGTTGCGACCGCGTGTCGCGGGGGCGGCGACCGTGAATGATTATCATATTATTATTATTATTTTTCTTGCGACCAAATACGAGTTTCGCGTCGTGTTCGCCAAAAACTTTCCTTTATTATTATTGTTATTTATATTTTAAGCATAGCTGTTTGTTTTTTGTCCGTCGTATACCAATACCACGGTCCAAGAAAGAGAGAGAGAGAGAGAGAGAGAGAGAGGAAGACAAAGAGATTATAATAATAATTATTATTATTACAATATACAAATCAACAGGCTGCAACGCAACAATATATAGGTACAATAATAATAAAAAGCGATTAATATTTTAAAACGCGTGTTTCGGTCTTGCATGTGTTCGTTCGCGCTCGCCTCGTTTTATTTACCTCGAAATAAACGGGGATTAAGTATAATAATTTATTATAAATAATAAAATAATTATTATTATTGCGCGCGCGGAACAAACACCGGGAGAAAAAATACAATGAAAATAATTATTTTATACCTGACGCAGCGAGTTGTTTATAATATACTTTTACTTTTACTTTAAATATTATAATATATACCATGGTATACTATAACGTTATAAATAATAATTGTTTACAAAAAAATATGGTTTCGTCCGGTTTTCCACAGTAGGTAGGTCTTTATTACATTTCCAAAAAAATACGACTCGTATATAATAATAATAATATATTATAGTTTATTATACGAAGTATATAAACAACGGTTGCACTAACTACATTAAAATTGTACTTAATTGTACTACAAACGAATTTTTGAAAATCCAATTTTTCTATTACAAATAAATTTATCTACAAATGTCGTATGTTCGAATCAAATGCCAATTCGGAATGCCAACATTTATTTTTAATTCAAATTAAATTAAAAAACAATCTCTTGGAAAAATACTAAAATATTTAATAAAATAATAACAATATACGCGCATGACCGATAGAATATTAGAATCGATCGTGATTTTTCTATATTGAAAAACAATTATTATAATATATTATAATAAATATAACATAGAAATCGGACATTATTATTTATTATATTATTATAAAATCAACGTGATTGACAGTCAAGACTGATTAAATTCAAACACGTTTGAATTTTGACCGTCAATCACGTTGAATTATGTCATTCAAGAGTCAAGACTGACCGTGTACGTCTATATGAATGTAAAATATATCAGAGTCTATCAAGTCGAACGGTGTGGACGAGTCTATCTTTTTTGTACATTTCCTAGTGGTTTATAATTTATAATAAAATGGCTAATAAATTAAAGTTGAGATTTGAGAAGATTATGTAGGGCGAATGTGTTCCTTTTTTTTTTTTTTTGAACCATTCCTTCGTCCAAAATCTTTTTTTCCTCTTCTTCGTCTTATTAATTTTATCTTTCGCGAGGTAAATGGCAATACCAATAATAATAGCTTCTTCATCCATTATGCTGTGTAATATTTTTTAATAAATTAAAAATTAGGTACTATGAGTCTATGACACTATACAATACACTATATTTTCAATAGCAATACCTAGCAAAAGGAATGAGTGAATTATTGTAGATTGTCATTCTTGATTGACCGTGTATGGATATTATCAATCGTCAGTCAATGATCAGTCTTGACTGTCAATCACGTTTATTGTCAATTGTCATTCAAGATTGACCGTGTACGAAGACCTTGAGTGTCACAATTTACAAAAAAACTATTTAAAAAAAAAAAAAAAAATACAGGAACCTATATATACATATAAATATACATTGAATTTAAATTCTTATTTTAATTTCCTGAACAATAATAAATTTTTAAAAAAATTGTTATATTTAATAAATTAATATACGAGTAAAGGCGTTGTTATTTTTACGATATATTATATTATACAACTTTTAACTATATTATATTTTTGTATATTATATAAAGCTTTTAAACAAAATTTCATATAAAATCTGTACCTATATAAAATCTGATTTATGTGCTTACACATAAAATATGAATAATTTTTTCTAACTCACGTCCATTGTTATTACATAATATACGCATTACACAATTTTATATTAAATTAAATTAAATAAACGTTGGCAATTGGAAATATAATACGTTATTTGTACACGTGAAATATTCTTCAACAAAAAAATTCATTTTTTTATAGATATTTTTTCACATATAACCTGTAAGTTATTTTAACCGATTATTTTGTTCCGCGAGTACCTGCATATTATACATAATTTTAAAATCATTATTAAGTCCACGATGGGCGAATTTATCAAAAAAACATATTATAATACTAATCCACGATGTTGTTACGATATAATATAGGTATATTATCGGTATATAAGTATTAACCGGTATAGTGGTATTAACCAGTATACAGGTACCTATTTTAACCGTTGACGCGTGTCGCAGAGGAAGTAAAACACAAAAGAAAATAATATTAATAATATTAATAAAAAAAAATAAATAAAAATTAAGTAGGTATACGAAAAAAAAAATTATGGAAAATTCGAAGCTATATATTATAATAATATACAAAATGACACATAAAATATGTCGTGTAATAAAATAATATGCTATATTATATTATATTTTATATTATCCACGCAGCGAGTCAAAGCGTATATCGTGAATTTTTCTTTTTCTCTCTGTGTTTTTATGGTGTTCGGTTACTCGCGACGCCGACGGAATAATAATATTTCCCATAAAATTATATAATACGCGCTTACATAATAATAATAAATAATAATAATAAATAATAATAATAATAAATAATAATAATAATAATAATAATAATAATAATAATAATAATAATAATAATAATAATAATAATAATATACAGATCGCTCGATATGTTACATTATTATTCGTTATAAGTATAAAAGTAAGTATATTTACAGGATTATTATTATTATTATTATCATTATTATTATCATTATTATTATTATTATTATTATTATTATTATTATTATTATTATTAT
>JAIUCT010000012.1:3474945-3530159 GCA_021307375.1 Tetraneura akinire | reverse complement strand
ATAATAATAATAATAATAATAATAATAATAATAATAATAATAATAATGGTAAAATACGTAAAAAAAATAATTGAAAAAATAAATAAAAAGTATAAAGTAAATAATAAAATATACTATAAAACATGCACTTTTTGTGTTTTTGTAGTCAAATTGTATACAAATATTCATTTTGTTCAAAATATGCAAAAATATGCATTTTACCCAAAATATGCAAAAATATGACAAATAAAAATACCACCACATTTACCTCAGCAAGAGCTAATTCGTGGATATTACTTACAAAATAAGTAATCAGAAGTTGCAAAAAAACATACCATATAATACATAATATAAATAATATATATAGACAATTAGTTTAAATGCATAATAATAAATAATAGAAATAATGTAGATAATTATGCAAAATAAAATAGTTTTAATACCATTCAATTTTTTTAATTTAATTTTTAAATTTTCTTTTGTCAAGCCAAGGGGGTGCAAGTGCACCCCCTTGCACCCACCTCACAGCGACCATGTATATATGTTATATTAAATAGATACAATTATTATTGGAATTATAATGACTCACGCGGGATGTATGTTAGTCTGGCTTGACCCTGGACAAAGTACTTGATTATTTTGTACTTAGATTAGTTATAAATATTACTGAAATTATAATGAGTGACGGGATGTCGCATGATAGCCTAAATAAAATAACGATTAAAACAAAATTAGATAGTCTAGACGTCCGACGTCAATCGCATCAACAACAGGAAGACGAGAGGCGTTATAAAGGAGCTCCCGGGACTCGCACAAACCAGACGACCCAGCAGAGACGATCACAGAAGACCAGGGGCGGATAGGCTTATCGGAAAATCGGAATTTTCCCTGTGGACCTCGTCGTATGGGGGGTCCCTTGGTGGTCCTGGATCAACTATTTATATTATGTTTGAATTACATGAAATATTTATATTACAATATAATTTCGAATTGTACATAGATTATACATATAGGTAGGTACATATATTATCGATTTAAGAATAAATTTAGACTTATAAAGTTATGATTTTTGAAGTAATTTTTTAGTTATAAATCAATACAATTTTAAAAGCTTAAAACCCAAAATTGAAAAATGACCTAAATAAAGTATACCAACTACATCCACTTTCCTGCAGGACATGTGTCCTAACCGGTCATTCAAATGTATGCTATTCGTGATAATTGGAGCATTATTTCGGGTAGTAAAAATGTTTACAGAATAAAAAAAAAAAAATCACACATCATTGTAAAACCAATACATTCTTCGTTTCGCTCAGAATTTAAAATTTAGACGACCATTATATTATGATTTTACTGTAAAGCCTGATATTTTTAGATCAATAAGCCACCGGGATACCAGAGAAATCCCCCGGATGACTAATATACAATTTGACGTATGCTGGTGTCCTCAGAGTTAACAGACCTCTGTCACCATAGTCGCGCTGCCGTGGCTGCTTCTTTGATTAATTTAAAGAGGTCGTGAGTTATATCCAAAGATTTACATACTGTAGGAATCTTTAATTTACATATATTACTTTATCAAATTTCTTATTATCTATATTTTAACGTTATATAATATAATCCTTGTATAATTATTAAAAAAAAGACAAAATGTGAAATCAATTTCACGTGACCTATTAATTAATATTTATTACAATAAGAATAAAGGTGTTCAGCAAAGTAAAATGTTAGAAAATTGACAAATACTGAAGCAAAAACTTTATAATATGTATACAGGTGATATATTAAACATAAAACACTAATTTTCTCGAAAAATATTAACTTTTTTTTAATTTTAAAATTTTTGTTACCTATTTTAATTTAATCGTATTCTGCCTTATTAAAATAATTTTATATATATATATATCCCTTTCTAGTGTACTCTAATCTATAATCTTTTACAAACTTTCGATTTTTAAATGCCACCACACATTTGTGATTTCAGAAATAAATTATGATATGGTTAAAATTAATTTAAACTTTTTTAAACATTTTCAAATTTCAAAGTAGGTACTTCGTAATTCAGAATCGTTAACAAATTGAAACATATATATTATATTTATAACTATACATGAGTATACAGTAATATAAAATTAGGTATTTAAATGTTTAAAAATAAAATATAAAAATCTGAATTCTAAATTTAACGACAGGAAAACGGGCATTTTCCACCTGGTACCGCTCATAAAATAAATTGTACGAAATTGTATTGAGCTTTTTTGCTCTTTCCCCCCCCCTTTTTTTAAAGGGAGAAAAAAAGAAAAAGAAAAAGAAAAAAAAAAGAAATTCATTAAATTATGTTAATTTAATCTAAACAAGTTAAAACATGTATAGGTATACCGTATACCTATATGCGTACTCGTACTATATATACGTACCATAAAACAAATTATATTAAAAGTATAATGACGCATATTTTATTAAAAATACGAGTAGGTACCTCCTACCTATATTTAAATCATTCTATCCAAAGTATCAATATTCTCGCAAAATATTTATTTTTATACCTGTAAACACATTAATATATTAAATTTTAAATAAAAATGTGTTGGAAAATTAGACATTAGAAAATTTCTCGTTTTACATTCACTATAGCTGTGCTATACTTCACAGTTTTATGCGGACAAACGCGGTAACGTGTAAAATGGAAAAAATAATTATAATTAAAACGTTATTCCTATATAGTTTAGAGATTTTCCTCGGGTCTTTTCAATTCCAAAAATCAATATTTTCGGAAAGAAATCAAGAAATAACGGTGAAAAAAATCCGATTGAAATAGGATCCGATTATATTTTATAGGTTATGTTAAAATAACAGACTTTAATGTTTATAACGTATATCTGTACTTACCTAACGAATTTTCAAATTTAATCATATCATCATATTATTACCTGTATGTAATTTAATAATAATAATAATAATAATAATAATAATAATAATAATAATAATAATAATAATAATAATTACGAGCTATATAAACGATAATATCACCGAGCCAATAAATTTAATATAGTAAATTATAATATAAAATAAATCGTGGGCGTTGGGCATAGGTATAATAACTATAATAGTAAGTGACTATAATCGGTATATCGATATCAGGAAATTACAATTGAAATAATTATGGGGGTTTATTTTTTATTTTCGTGTTTAATATTCCAATACTTATAATTATTATGATTTGACACGTAACCACGGTAACGGTTACACCTGATAATATAGGGTGTTTTTTTTTTTTTTTTTTTTTTTTTTTTTATCGTGATCGAGCGCGTAGATATTATAAACTTTAAAAATATAAGTAGTTTTTGAAATTATTATTTTTTAATTATTAATGCATGTTTTGTTCTATATACTTCGTCGTAATTATAACATTTCTACTCTCATCCCTTATATGATAAAATATAAAACAACATCAACTTTTGATTTCCAAATGGTAACATAATATGTATTAAATAGTAAATTTTTAAAGAATATATTTTTTTTTTTTTAATTTTTAGTCGTACAGGTTAGGGAATAAAATATCGATTGTGTTGTGAAATCATCTAATTATCGATGTAAATAGTAGACGTTACCACGTACTCCCCCCCGTCAATATTTTAGAAAATTAATTACTCACAAAATATTGATCGGATTTCCATAA
This sequence comes from Tetraneura akinire, assembly GCA_021307375.1. Classification (NCBI taxonomy): domain Eukaryota; kingdom Metazoa; phylum Arthropoda; class Insecta; order Hemiptera; family Aphididae; genus Tetraneura; species Tetraneura akinire. The sequence goes on along the minus strand of JAIUCT010000012.1, from coordinate 3,526,501 downwards.
TCTGTACGTCTAAATTAAAAAAAAAAAATTCATTTTTTAAGAATTTACTATTTAAAACACGTTAACATTTGAAATAAATCAAAAGTTGATGTTGTTTTATCATACAAGGGATGAGGGTAAAAACTAGAAATATTATAACTACGACAAAGTTTAGAACAAAACGTGTATTAATAATTTAAAAAAAAATTTCCAAAACTACTTAGGTATATTTTCAATGTTATGGAATCCCTGAGTCATGATAAAAAAAAATCACCCTGTACCTATACATAATATATTATTATTATATTATACCTGCAAGACTTTTAACTTAATACCATGAAATTAACTATTTTAATTTAATTGATTTTAAAAGTTTAAATAAATGTAAAAGAAAAAGAAAAAATCAGTAGGTTTAAACGGCAATTATAAGCACATTACTGCACGGTCCCTAGGTCTTGGTGTTAATTTATTTATGCCTCGTCAAATCGCGCAAACTTATTAATTATTAATTATAAAATTATTTCCCTCTCGTTTAAACTAAAAACTTAAGACCAAAATTTATAAATTAATTCCCTAACACGACGTGTCGGTCGCTCCTCGTGCGGACACGACTTATTATTAGATAACATACGAGTATAATCCAATCTAATTTATATAATTATTATCGATCCCAATCGGTGTTGATAATAATTTTTTAATTATTATCGATAGGTAATTAATTATACACTCGAAAATTTGATCATTTTATTCGATCAATTCCAAAATTAAATCAGTAAAAATGGGTTAGGTTATCTTCCTGCAGAATAACCTAACCGAATTTGTTATATGGTGTTTATCAAAAAATTTGTAGACCGCTTATAAGGTTTACGCGTCGAATTTTTAAGCCGAAAACAAGTTTTGAACGTTGTTTCAGCAAAGAAAACAAGGAAAACATTCTATATTAAATGCAGATGGAATTTTAAACTTTCACTCCCGAACAATATTTACACGGACATACTTACACGAGGAGATGGATCAAACTATTCGGAAACGAATAACGTTTAGTTAGAACCCAGTTCGACCTTGAAATTGTTTTCTAAATATCAAAATATACCCGTATGGCGTATAAGTTTATGTTAGTGTTAAACTAGAATTTTTTTGTTTTTTAAATTTATTTATACAATCTATAAAATTATATTATAATAACAATAAGCATAAGTGAGGGATAAGAAAGGTGACAGGTTGTATTGAGAATTTAAAATTGATTATTATTATATGATAATTTGCCTAATATAAAAAAATTCGATTGATATTATTTATAAAAAAAAAAAAAAATAAATAAATAATAATATACTTCAATTTAAAAACTATTCTATTTAGTGTTAAAATTTAAAAAGCGCAATCATAACGACATAATTCAAATCTCGTTCGTGATAAATTTAATATTACGCTCGTGTGTACGAGTATAAGTGAAGAATATTTAAAATTATCGACCTATGGACGGGTATTTTTTCGTACAATTTTAATAAACTACTATATAAATTTAGTATCTATACTTATCGTCCCTCGTTAAAGTAATATAAGAAAATTCTTGTTTTTTTTATCCAATGAAAATACGATTTGTAACAATTTAAAACGTTCAAACAAATCGTTAAATATTCGAATAAAACGTTGATTTCTTTATAGCGCGGAGTAGGTACCCACTCGTAAATCGTAGGTAGAGGTACACGTTATTGTTTTATACCTAATGTATACGAGTGGTGTAAGAGCATTATTTTATTTTTTTATTTTTGACGTTTACATTTTACATTTTACATAATATATGTATATATGATACCAAAAACCAAAAACCGTATTTCGATATTTATATTATACTTTGTTTACTTTTCAATTTTAATTGCCTATATTTTTTTATTTTTATTTTTTATTACTTTTTCGTTTTATTATAACATCACGATTTATCATAATATTATTATTATATTCGTCTTTACGAGAATCGACTATTCACTTTTATGCGGCCAGGCCAGTAAAATATACACGACTAGTCGTATAAAATGTATAAATTAAAAAAATAAAAAATAATTTCGTGTAAAACGTCGCGAGTAGGAGGTGTACATAAGACGCGTTCGCTGAAAATTACGTGACTTTTGTGAACGGGCCTATAAAAAAAAAAAAAAAAAAAATAAAAACGAATATTATACGCGTTTATTTCCCTAGGTTCGAATTTCGTTAATAATATACGCACTTCTTTTTTTCTTTTTTTTTTTTATCGTCCAAATTTCGATTCTGTATACTTCTGGTGGGCTGGTGGGATAATTTCCATCGATTATTCAGTACATAATATTATTGTTCCATCGAGCGTACGAAGACTCGTATATGATTTGTAACCACATACCACATACCTACATAATATATTAATTTTTAATATACGATTCGTAAACAAACATTTAACACTATAAATAATATAACTAGGGCTGTGAATTTAATGCACTAAAAAACCTTAAATAATGCATTAAAAATGTCAAAAAAAATTGCAATATGCACTTAAAATGCCAAAAATTATAGTATAAAATTCATTTAAAGTGGTTTTTAATTTGATTTTTATATATATATATATTAATTTTAGGTACAGGATATATATACATTAGTACATTACATATATAAAAAAGGGTATTTGATAAAAAAAAAAATAATAATAATAATAATAAAAATGTTGATTGAATTTGAATATACAGCCTGTGTACAAAAACAAATTTTTTTCAAACATGTCAATTGACGAAATTCGATTAAAAATGCAGGAAAATGAACTAAAAAAGGAAAATATGACAAAATATGATCTAAAAATGCAATAAAATGACCTAAAAAAGTAAAAACGTCAAAAAATGCAAAAAGATGCAAAATAAAAGTTTTATAAATGTATTCGTAGTTATACATAATTCAAATTATGTACTTACATAGCTACGTTTCACAATTACCAAAAAAAAAAAAAATGCACTTTCCTATAAATTCACGGCCCTAATTATAACTCTACTGTAAAAATATATTGAAAAACAATACGATTTTTGAATGTTATTCTTATTATTAGGTACGTTTGGAAACGATACGAATTAAATACGAAAAAAACAAAATAAAAAACTAAATAGATAAGATTAAACGAAAAAAGCGATGTAATTATTAACGCGTTTATTCGAGTGATATCGTCGTTGAGTGGAGGGGGGGGGGGGGAACAAAAACCAATCCGTTTTTCAAATCGTATTTTTTACGATGTGGTATACGACAATCAAACGAGTTTAAGTCACTGACGCGCAGACATGAAGACGCGCCCCGCAGCGTACCTACCTATGTCCTATTTCCTATATGCTATATCATAATAAAATAATATCTCGGGTCGTTTCCAGAAGAAGAAAAAAAAAACGAAATCCCATTATTCGTGTCATAAAATAAATAAATAAACGAAATGTTTTCAGAAGACAAAACGTATAACGATAATAAAAAAAAAAAAATATTAAAAGAAACGATCTTTCTTTCACGGAACAGCGTCGTCGTGCTGCGCGTTATTGTAATATCCCGAAACGAAAACGAAAACGAAAAAAAGTAATAAAAATAGGACGATAATAATTAAAAATTTAATTTAATTTTTTTTCCCTGTCGTTGTACCTTGTACGAAAACACGCTTCCCGAAAATGTTTACGAAAGCGAAACGTTATAAATGCTCGACGTGTTATATCTTACATATTACACGGGAAAAATCACAAATTCGCAGAATATCATTATAATATACGTTCACGTTTTCAATTTAAAGTTTGTATCTATTTAATTAACGCTCCTCAGCTCCTTACCAAATTCGCAGCGAAATTGCAGTTTCTTTTCGGATAAATGGGTAGGTAGGCAAAATAAGCAATTATTGCAGCTTACAACCCAAACAAAATTCAACTTTTATTTTGAAAAAAAAAAAATAAATAAAAAACAAAGTTTAGGTTAGGTATAATAAACAAATAGTGTTATTACTTATATAAATTAAATTAAATTAAATTAAAATATGTATTTATTCAGTATAGGTTTAACTTAAATCTGTTTTACCTGTTTTTGTATTCAATAATAGTCTACTATATAAATTGGTACTTTGTTAGTGTTTTAAATAATAACATTTCGTTTGATTAGACACACGAAGCTCATGATTAATAATTTACAAAGAATTCTTAGGAATGGGGGGGGGATATTACTTAAATAGGGATAATATCAGGTTGATAAAAAAGTTAATAAGGAGGTAAAAGACAAATATGAATGAGTAGGTATAGGTATAAGTGAACTATATTCCAGTGTGGAACCTATCAAAATTACAAAAATGAGGGGAAAAAATGTATTTGCCAAAATATTTATACCTACTTATTTACGTAGGTATAATTGAAAAAAATATGACGTTGGACGATTTAGAAGTTCGTATATAATTTAATATTTAGTGTATAATTAGTTATTACGCAATAACAATATTATATGACATATGTTTTTTTTTTAATTTTATTTTTTTTCATTTAATTTTTCTATAATAATTATAAATTTATAACGTATAAGCATTAAAATTATAAATTAATATACCTACATAACACTTTCTTATAAGTTATTGAGTATTTTTTTTATAGCCTTTTCATTTTAATAACTTTCAAACAAATTAATTAATTTAGTTTCGAAAATTTGTAATAATTATTTATTAATACCTAATTATCATTATTAGAATAGGGATGACATGACAAAATGGCGAGTTGGAAACGGCTAAAAGTAATAATTTTCGTAATTTTGGCGTTGGAACTTATATAAAAATAACAATTGCGTTGATAGATTATAATCGAAGCGGATGTGGAATACCCACGTCAGATGTCAGAAGAAAAAATTGTTAATAAATAATTATATTCACTCAAATCCGTTGTTGAATGTTGGAACTTGAGTTTGAACCACGCGAATTGTGGTTCACGATCTAAATAATGACGCGAAGATACGGGACAAGAAATGTGGGCGCGAACGTGACGTCACTTCTAACCGCGAGAAAGAGTTTGAAAAAATAAACATTGTTCGAACGCGACAAGAAGAAATCAAGAAAATATTCCTGAAAAATATTAAAAAAAATGTTTTTAGTTGAATTTTTACAGAGATTTTAATTTAATTTTTCAAAATTTTACTTTATAATATAACAGTTACACTACTTACGCACGCAAGATTCAACAGAACGCCCCATCCATACGTTTGTATTGTGTCTACCTCTGCTTACATTCGTATACGTGACCATTGTACAATAATAATAAATATACCTAGTTAATTTCTCATATAATATAAAAACGAGTTATAAGTAATGAAATGCCTCGTTTTTCTTTCTTAAACACGTGAAATTAATAATTATCATTCCTGCAGCATAAACATTAATTATGGAACTAGTTTATTGCCAGGTGTACTTCAGTCATTGCCGCTGCTCCTCGTGCTGCTGTGTTTACTTCACAACACTTTTGGACTGTTGAAAACATGGAATATAAAAGTACTACTATCCTATAGGTATTATAAGAATAATCATTAATACGAGTAGGTACATCTTACTTTTATATTAACAAATTGGTATCTTGAATTTTTATTTAAAATTTTAGTAAATACAAAATTGTATTTTAAAATATGTAATAATTTAAAAACGACTAAATTTACATACAAGTATATAAAGTATAATGTATTATATTAACCTACACTTAAAATAAAAACTGATTAGGCGTGTAGAAATTAGAAAAATTAATTAACGAATAAACTGACTTGAACTCAAATCAACATTATGTCATTATTATTACATTTAAAAAGTTTACAAGTATTAATTTATTGGTTTCCCAATGACAAAGCGGCCAGTCAGATAGTACAATAATATTATTGAAATTAAAGTTTTATTTATTACAGTGAATTATTATAGTATCAAATATTAGAGTACATTATAGACTGGATAATTTATTTTTCAATTTTTTCCTAATATATACTTAATAAAGTATGAAGGATTACCATATTATTGGACCACCAGATGGAATTGAAGTAAAAAAAAAAAAAAAAAAAAACATTTTATATTAATGAAATTGTACGAAAATGTATTTAATCAATACAAATAATTAAAAATAAATTATTTAAACATAATTTTGTATTAATGATATAAAAAATTTCTTAAATATTATTTACACATATAAATATAAAAATTAAGTACCATATTATATATTAATTGCAGTCGAGACATTATATAATATTACAAATATTAAATTATAATAATAAAAATCACGTTAATAAAGAACAAAAGGACATCAATCATGTTCTCATCATATAATTATAAAAAAATTATACCTAGATATTGAACTATACTATAATACACTACACAGTAATGACAAATTTCAATAGGTACACCTTATGAAAATATTATTTTAATATATAAATTACCAAGAACGTGTTTTGTAAAAATAACAATTGTATATTAAACTTAAAAACAAAATTGGTGTAAGCAATAAAAAAAAAAAATATATTTCAATAACATTATTTTGATTTTAGTTCACATAGTATTGCAAGAATAATTATAACTATATTCCATACTTAAAATGAATAAACATAATAATTTAACAAAACATATAATTAATCATAAAAGTATAAGACTTCAATATTATATAATATAATCAAATTAATGTAAAAAATAAAATAATAAAACTTAAATTTAATAATTTTATTTTAATATATTGAACCATAGGATTATTTATGAGCTTTACAATAAAATTATGGCAGTTACATACATATAAAATAAAAATATATTCATAATTGCAAAATTTGTATTAAGTTGGTTCTTAGTATTAACATTTTAATAAACGTTTATGTAAAAATGATATAAAAATTTATTTAAAAACATATTATTGGTAACCAAATTATGATGTTTATAGAAAACAGTGTCAATATGGTTTTGGTAATTACACTTTTAAAATCATATTAAATCAAACACATTCTTTATTACAATACAATTAAAAGTTAGTAATATAGCCAATCTGACACGAAAAAAAAAGATCTAAAAAGATCATCTATATAATAAAATCATTTTTTAATTACGCTGTTCCAGATCAAAAGATATACAGGTAACAAATTATTATTTTAAGGTATGACCAAATGACAAAGTACATACTTAATTTTAATACCTATTATACTTTTTGACCAATAGTTTTAATTTGTCTAAATACTCTTTTATTTTTAATAGTGTCGAACAATAGACAACATAATATGATATAATAAAAACATGACTTTTGTCTTTGTGTAATATTAAATATAACTTCATATTATTATTAGCTAATAGTACTAATTAATTATATTCTTTTAGAAGTTTAAATAGATTGAATTTTGTAATGTATATCTCCAAATATATTAAAGTTGAATAAAGTAACCAGAGGCGCCAGGTTTTGAAAATATCATGGGGGGGGCTACTAAACCTACTCATCGTAGTATCCATTATCGATCAATAACTTTTGAAATTTTACACCTCTCAATTTTATCTAAATAAATAATTAATAAATAAATACCATAAAATTAATAATATAATAACAAAATTCAAAATTGAAGGGTAACTTTTCAAAACGTATTATTTCCAAAATTGTGTATTTTGATATATATATTGATTTTTACTGTAAAAATAACGAGGAATTCAAATTTGTCATTTTAATTTTCCTCTGATTATTATTTTATCGTATAAATAAAAATATAAAATGACAAATAGTCCAAAACGTATTATTTCCATTCTTATTATTTTCGCAAAACGCATTATTTCCATTACGCATCAAAACGTATTAATTCCTATGGTATAATCTATTATACTAATGTTTATTAATGCAATACGTTATATTTCCATAAAATTTTTCAAAACGTGATATTTCCAGTTTGGGTTCAAAACGTATTATTGTCTGTTGTATAACTATAGGACAATAATAATAGTTAGTACAAAATGTATTATTTCCAATGTGATTTTTCTAATCGATTAAAGTCTAATTTATTAAATATATCGATTATTTGAATTAATATAGCAAAGACGTTATAAAATTATCAAACATTTAAATTATATGTAGAAAAAAAAAGTAAACAAATTGATAACATTTTCTATGAGATATCGTGATACAAATTATGCATACTGCCAAAATGCAGTGATATTAACGTTCTCAAATATATATTATGATATGTAGATGGATAAATACTGCTCAAAAACTTAAAATTCAAAAACATAATTTACTTATTTTGTAGTTTAGTGTTTTTAAGTTAGTGTTTATTTTAATATTCATTAAAAATGAATCAATGTAATGTGAATAAGAGATCTAAAAAAATGGTTGATGTAGTTTTAAAAGTAAGTACATGTTATTTTTATTTAACTACAAAATAAAAACTAATATTTACATGAATATTACAGAAGAATGTATGTAGAAAATTAGAATATAATAATCATGATGATCAACATCTAATTGAAGAAAAACAGGTACTCACATTTATTATAATATACATAGTATAATACATTGTATAATGACAGATTAAATATTTATCAATTTTAAAAAGAAATGCAAAAATATCAACTTTGGATAATATAAGCAGATTACCCAAATTAAACCATGTTAAGCCTCCTAAACAAAATGATGTAAAAAATCTTATGAAATTTTTTAATGTGCCAGATGATGCTAAAGAGTTTTATCATGATATATTTCAACCAAATGAGTTACCAAATGAGGGAAACGAAGATACCGACGAAAATGACATTCCTTTATATGATGAGATGGCAATATTCTAATTTATTATTTTTAATTTTTATTATAATTTTATTCATGTTTTAATTTATTATTTGTTATTATTAATACCACAAAGTCAGTGGTATAAGAAAAATGATTTTTATTTCTTTTTATTCAAGAATAATTTTTTAATTTTTTATTTAATACCACAAAGTCAGTGATATAAGGAAAATGATTTTTAAGGTTATTGTTATATATAACAAATATATATTATATATATATATATTTTATATCAATAAAAATAAAATATTTTGCATTGGTTATTTATTTTATTTACTTTAATATTATGTAAATGTAATTTTATTTAGGTTTTGATATTTCATTTATCATTTTACAATAAAATAGTAATTATTATTGTTCTCAATATACGCAAAAATAAAATTTATGAAGATATATTTCAAAATTTACCTATTATTTATGGAAATAACATGTTTTGAATAAAATGTGCAAAGATCAACTCAAAACGTATTATTTCCGGAAATAATGCGTTTTGAATTAAACTGCTTAGCAAAATTATAGATATCACCAACAAATATAAACCAAAAAATGATTTTATCTTTAAAAATGAATTCTATGGATTTTTTAACATTTTATACAATTCATTAAAAGTTTTAAAGTCCACTACTTAATACAAATATAAAAAAACGTGTTTTTTCAAAATTTGTAAAAATGGAAATAATGCGTTTTGAAAAGTTACCCTTCAATTATTCTATGATTTTATCATAAATACAATAATTTAATGTTGATAACCCTTTAAAATTATATTTTCTTTTTAATAATTTAATAGGGACTGGTTCCTGATTTAATAATTTCATGGGGGATTTGGCCTCACAGCCCCCGTGTACTTGGCGCCTATGAAAGTAACATAAAATTATAGTAATAAAAATTAATATTATTATTAAAAATAATTTAAGCAAAATATAATTTATCATATATGTATATATATATATATATACATTAATAAATATATATTATGTAGGTATTTAATAAAAAATGATATTAGTTGTCAGCATTTTATATTATATTAAAAACCCTATAATTTAATAATATATAGGAAAAAGATATATTTTACCTAAAAAATAATTTACATAATGATACTTAACACAAAATCAATTAAATTATAAGATATCTAATCTAAAAATAATAATTATAATGATCTATAATACATTAATAAACATAATTTTAAATTAAATTAAACATAAGCTTCAGGTTTACCTGAATTAGGTCGAATGCGTGCTAAGAATCTCTGCCAACTATTTAGTGTTTTACCTGACCAAATCCAAACACTTGATGTAAGGCCAACTAGTAATGAAACAAAATATTTAGCGATAAACACCTCAAAATTAGGTTTTCTTCCTGGATCATTTATTTGTGATGGACATGGTAAAGCATATTTTGGATCTTGACAAAGAACTGAATGCCAATTACTAATCCAAGAATTGAGATTTACATGTTCATAAACTAAACATAAAATTTGAGCCACTGCGGGTACTGTATATAAAACACTGAATACACCTATGCGTATCATCAATTTTTCCAATTTTTCAGTGCCTCTGGTACCATCATTTTTCATTACTTTCCTGATTCGACATAAAGAAATAAATCCTGCCATCCAAAAAGCTGTTCCCAAAATTAAATATACAACTAAAGGAATCAGAACCATGTCTCTTACTGCAGTGTCATCACTCCAAACAGCTAATGAACAAATACCAGTTAAAACATCACCTAAAAAATTAAAATAATAGTTAATTAATTTTAAAATAAAATAATAAATATACCATGAAGACATGATATACAATATATAATAGGTACATAATACAAGATAATTGATAAATCAAAATTATCAATATTTACAAAATTGTTAAGAAATTTAGTAAAGCATTTACTGTTATAACTTTAATGTTAGGTATACCTATACTTTAATAAGTGTTATTTTAATAGTATAATCTTAATATGATATTTTATAATAGAGTTTGATAATATAATATTTAAGAAAATTAATATTATATTATGAAAATACAAAAATAGTTAATAATATAAAATATTATTAAATACTTAATGTTTTTTTAATAGTAGTATGAATACAATATAATATTACACTTAAAAAATTATATTTGTGATCTCATTTTACTTAATAATAAAGTTCGCCACTGAAATAACCTAAGTTAAGTAGGTATAGACTAGATAAAATTCTCTGTATAATGCATATTCTATTTGTGGCTATCTGACCATCTAACAATTATTTCTGTTCAAATATCTTTATATACTAAAAAAATAATTATTATTAAAACGCACATCACTGTAAAATGAATACATTCTTCACTTACACTTTTCAGAGAAAAAGAAAATCTTTATAAATTAAAATTTTAATTTAATCCTTATAAATATATTTAAAAAAATTTAAACCTAACCTTTTTGTTTAGGTACTTGTTAATTTAAAACAAATTAAAATAATATTATTAATATTTTGGTTTAAATAGTATAAAATTAATCATAATATCTAACTTTAAAATATTTTAAAATATTAAATATATAATTTTTTATTGTTTTTATTGAATGTATCATAAAAATGTATTCATAAATTTTTTAATTAGATTTTTACAATGTATCTATTAAAATTAAATTGGAATCAAATGATGTTGATATTACCTAATTAATAATTATAAATGATCATAAAGTTTATGTTAAAGCTATATTAATTATTATATTTTTATCCAATCATAATTATCATTAGATAGTTTATATTAAAATAGAATACTAAGATTTGTAATCCCTGTTTTTACTTTTAAATTATTATTTAATAAGCAAAATACTATTTAACACAATATAATATAATATATATTTTACTTACCTTCAATTTTTCCCATAGCCAATACTGTAATAGTTTTTGCAGCTGGTACAGTCCATGCAGCCAAGTGAAAATAATGAGAATTTGCTTCAATTGCCTCATGGCCCCATTTGAGTCCAGCAGCCAGAAACCAAGTCAACGTCAATACAACCCACCATACTGAAGATGCCGTACTAAAGAAATATGATACCATAAATAGTACAGTACACCATTCATTGTCATCTGTACCTTGTGTAATTAAACCTTGTCTGTTGCACGCAATATTGTTTCCAAATAAATATCCAATTAAATAAGATACAGAAACCATTAAATAGCATAAAGATAAGAATATTATTGGACGTTCAGGGTATCTAAAACGATGTGTATCAATAGCAAATGTTAAAGATGTGAACAAACAGGACATAGCACACAAAATAGACCATAAAGCCACCCATGACCTGGCTTTACGCATTTGGTCCTGACTCCAGAACGCATCACAAGGTACTCCACAATCTTTTACTACTCTGTTGCCAACTTTGATTGCATACCCTTGCAGATTTCTATCTGATCTTTTTCTGTTAAGATTGGTTTCAATACGAAATTGTAGTGGGCAAACAAATCCAATATCGTAACCGTTGGGATTGTTTGGATAACCTTGATTGCCCGAAAAGTGTTTAGAACCCGATTCTGATAAGTCCTTTTCTTTTTTTGGTTCCATTACCTGTGGAGTTTGTGAAGTGGTTGTTGTGTTGTTCTCACCAACACACAGTTGTCCGCTTTCGCCATATTCAGGAAACTTTGAACACTCCAGATTGTCAGGCCAATTCATATGGAAATGATTCATTATGACTTCACAACCATTGCGTGCTGACATGCACAACGACCGACAAGGTGGTATTGGCATCTCGATGATTGTGCACACGGGAGCAAATACAGTGCACAAAAAGAACTTTAAGTCGTGCGAACACTCGATTTTCGCCAATGGATAGTACATTTGGACTTCGAATCCCGCCTCGTCCTGGCGCTGATGGCCCAACAAGTTTGGCATAATAGTCTGGTTGTACTGAATGCCCATACAGAAGGGTATGGTGATCGGTTCGCAACGAGCATGGTAGTCATTGATCTGCATCTGATCCTGTTGGATCTGTTGCCGCGACGAGTACGCCGTCGAAACCGAACACATTGCAAAGAACAACAACCAGAACGATGACATTGTCGCCGCGGTAATGCGTCGCATCGTACCTACCGTTCGAGTCCGGATGGTGATATCGAGTCTTTAACGTTCACAGTGAACCGTCGGCGTACGACCGGCGAGAACCAAACAACGCGAACCGACCGAAAGCGGCCATTGTCAAATAACAACACACAAGACGTAACCGTAGGTAGGCAGATACCTGGGTAATGATTTACGTTACCTGCGGTTGTAGGTCTCAGTCGGCGGTCCTAACCACCAAAAACGGAATCCGGACGAGGGACGCGTTATGTCACGAGACGAGGGAAAAAACGTTCACAGTTACACACGACGTTGGATTCGGCCGAAAGGTGAACAATAAAAACGGACGCACACACAAAATAACGTACCGAACAAACAAACAAAAAAACCACCACAACACACGTAGACGGCCAGGACGGGTGCGAACGCGCGACGCGGGGGTGTAGAATGTTATTGTATTCAAAGTACACGGGACACAATCGAATGCGTTGTCGTCGTTATCACCGCACAATTCATCGAACTGCGACCCGAGCAGCAACAATTGAAACCCGGGAATTTACAAGGAGCTCGTAGACTCGGCTGCCCTCCCACCAGCCACGCACAGACAACCAAGGCCGTAATAAAAATATTATCATGTACACAGTCCGCGACTGATTACCTAATACCTGGTCGACGTACCTCCACAAAATGACTTCTGACGAGTGATAATGATAACTCGGCGTGCGAAATACGAATTTAGTAATTTACAAAACACGAGAATTACGATTTGCGAACGTGTAAAATGGATTACTTTTCTCGCACAGTCGCACGTCAAATCTCAATACTTCAATAACGTTGTGTAAAAATACGATACAATGTTATTGTACTGGTTGTTGTGTCGCCATTGTTTTGAACTCGTTCAAATTATTAAAATACTGTGGTCGTGAACGAAGACGTGAAGTCAAACTTTAATAAGTAGTTATAAATCAGTAAAAACCATAATAACGTTACCTATTTACACTTGGTAAATAATAAAATACACGTAGGTAGGTACCCGACTTGTTAGCTACTGCTAAAATATAATATAACTTTTTTCTATCTTCTGTCGATTATTTAATGTCTACCTGTTTTTATCACTGTCGTACCATCTAACGTTTAAGCTGGTTTAATTTTCAAGATCTTCATTTATTGATTATTATTTTTTTTTTTTTATAATAAAAAATTATATATTAATTACAATTACTAATTACAATCTATTAGATAAGAATCTAGAGTGTTGTGGGTGATATAATATTAATTAATTTTTTATAACATAATTAGTTTTATTCTCAACGATAAAATCTTACCATTTAATCGTTTAATTATTATTATTACATATTTACATGTTAACGTTTTACATAAGAAATATATTTTATACATTAATGTTATACCTAATATTAATAAAAATTTCAAATGTGTTTATACGATTATTATAAAATATGCTTAAGTAGGTAGGTAATTAATTCATCATGGTCAATGATAATTTATAATTACCCATACTTAACATTAACCTCAACAGTCGACATGATTTATTTTCAAATTAGATAGATTCTTTTGATACTAACATTTGAGTAAAAGATTTAGAGTTCTATCACTGGACAATGTCCCTCCTCATATTATTCAAGATGTGTAAATAATTTTTTTTAAAAAAATCACAATTGCTTATTGTACATATGATACAGATTGTAAATATTCTTTTATATTCAATAAAAAAAAAAATTAAAAGATTACTTTTCTTATCTTTATTATTAGACATTCGACATTGAAAAAAAAAAGTAGAAAAATTAGAATCATTATAAACTATTTTTCATTTTAATGTTTATAACTATAATAAACTAATTATTAAATTTCTAAATATAAAAATTAATATCATTATTTTACAATTATTAATAATTGTAAATAACCCAACATCTTACCTGTGAGAATAAAAAAATAAATAAGATGTATAAACATTTAATTATTTACCTATTAATTGTTTACATTCACATTGTAAAAATATGAAATAAATACCTACCCATTTTTAATCGGTTAAAATAAAAATATTTATTATATTTATTATTGTTTATTACAGGGCCTAAAATTATGTGCAGTACTTTTCAATTAAATTATCTTTATATTTAATATTTTGTTAGATTTCTGTAGATACACAAAAAATATTTTCATTAAAAGAAAATATGTTATATTTATTTATTGTGAGTAAAATTGACTGACAATTAACATCTTGTCATTTAATTTTACCCCATATTATCTTGTTCTAAAGGATTACTATAATATTATTATCATAATTTATTGTGTAACAGCAGATTATACAAACTTAACCACTTATGATTTGTTTTAGATTTTGAGCGAAGAGAGTACTGGTTTTACAATGATTTGTGTCTTTTTTTCATGTCTGTAGATACTTCTTCTATCCGATTTTCTCGAATAGCATATGTTTCCAATAAGAAAATAGATGTAGTAGTAATTGGTAGGTACTTTATTTAGGTTATTTCTTAAAATTACAAAAATACGGTATTTTTCACAAAAACTGAAATTTTGACCAAATCCATTTTAATATTTTAACTTGAGCAATATTGAATTTTTATAGTTGAATATATATTTTAATGTAGATTAATTAGATAAATTTAGAATTAGATATTATATAATATACGTGATAAAATTTTGAAACAATTATGTTAATTTTTTGAGAAAATATAGAACTTTGAATATTTTCTAAAATTCTCATTTTTATCTCTATTATGTTTAATATAATTGGCAATTTTGAGTTTTAAGATCTGAAAATTTTATTGGAGCTCTACTACAAATTGCTTAACATATTTTTTAGCACATCTGTGTTTTTAGTGTAATCGAAAATCTAAGAATCCATAGGTATATAATATATATATAATAAGGATTCTTTTTATTATTTATCAATATTTTTACAATAATTCTTAATAAAAAAAATTTCTAGTTCATAAACTTTATTTTATTTTTATTATATCTAGAATATAGGTACATAAAAAATCTTAGATAATAGTGTTACTTAAAATACTTTTTTTTTAAAAATAATTTGTATACTTAGTACTTAATGTTTTATATAAAAAAAAAATAAAATAAAAATTAGTGTGCAGTAGCAAAATTTAAAAATTTTAGCCACTGGTTTATTAGTTATACATTGAGTCATTGTACTTAAATATGATTTTTATATCAAAATTACTTAATGTTTTAAATATAGGTAGGTTAACCTAACCTAAATTACCTATTACATTTTTATATTTTTTGTTTTATCTGTTTTCACTTTATCCTGTTGTCTTTAATTGATACCTGGACGAATGATTAACATTTTGTTAATTTTTATATTTTAATTTAATATTGTAATTACCTAATTTATTTTAGCCATATCCCATATGATATATGAAAATATCGAAAAAAATTAAGATAAAGGTGTTTGTATAAGCATTCATACATTTCAATTTAACCTATTTATATTTTATTATTTGTGTAAATTTATAATTTATTAATAAAATTTAAAATGAATGTTTTTGAAGTGTATTGTGCAGTAGACAATGAACAAAGGATAGGATAATATATATATATACGAGTAGATAATAATCATTGCAATTGTCACAAATTTTCAAGTTTAAGTCGTTGATCTAAATTCTAATTAATAAATCTATTGACTTTGCAACAATTATTCTTATACTAAAAACACATTATTCAAATTTATAAAAATTTACTAGTATTAGTAGATAAATAATATATATATAATATATAGGTACTTATATAAAGGAAATGTAATTATTTATTTATCAATAAGAAATAGAATTTAAATTGTTTATAATTTTGAATTTTTAAACAAGACAAAAAATTATAAAATTTATAAACAAAAATTTATCATCTTTATATTGAAAAATAAAAAATGGGTAGTAGTGTAATACAGTGTTATATATATATATATATATATAAATAAAAAAAAAGCGGTAGTTGATATATATATATATATATATTATGCACTTGCCTAATGTTATACCAATGTAAATAAATTGTTATATTAGTTCCTATGTAATATAATTACCTAAGTTAATGATAATTCGTGAAAATAACAAAATATATTAGAAATTTAGTAATATAAGATTTAATTAGGTATTAAAAAAAATTTAATAATCAAATTTGATTAATTATAAAAATAGAAAAATTTTCGATTTCTCTATCAAATTCGGCATACCCACAAGACAAATAATTTACATATTATTACATCGGTTTTCAATGTCACGATCACTCGCAGTGAAACACGTCGTGTGAAAACTGAACGTGTTTTATCGTCAATCCAACGATAAAAATCGACGATTTTATTGTCTGTCAAAGCTTGATATTAAACACGACGTGTTTGACATAATAATTATCATTCATTCCGAATCGTAATGTGTGGGGTTTTTCTATAAGAATCGACGTTTTTATTTTATATATAGGTACACACGTGTGATGTGTTTTAGGTATAATATAAACGAAAGTTCAAGTCAGAAAAATTTAAGTTATTTTTATAAAATGAATAAACAATTTTTATAATAATCTATGGGCAAAATCGAACCTAACCTAACCGTGAAAGAAAAAACCGATGTCATCATCGATTTCATCGTAGTATGGTCAATGTGAATCGAGCTTATGTGTAGATAGCTACCTACTTTTTTATACTCCACTGACTACCACAAATTATTTACTGAATGAACCATTAAATCGTTTAATGACAGTTGCCAATTTGGACCCATCATTCTCGTTATAAAATTAAAACTTTAGTAGGTATATATTAAATTTATAATTAATGTTGTATGTAGTAAATTTGTATTTGTTAATTTACAATTGTAAAATAATATGTAATTTTCCTTCATTTATGTTTAAAAAGGTTTTAGCCCGTTAATTTATAATAAATAAATAAATAAATATTTATAATGGTTATACATAAAAGGTGACAAGACAAATAATAATTGTGAAGTGCCGAAATATGCCACAATTTATAGTGCTATCATTAAAACCTGGTTTAGTATACTTACTCGGCCAAATGATTAAAATAATTTATTAATTTTTTTTTTAACTTGTTATAATAATGTGGACGAATTATCTGGTAATAATTCCAATAGTAAATTAGTAAGTAAACATTTTAGTCAAATTACTAGCAAATATGTTCTGTTTTCTGGGTCGAGTTGGAATTGCTATACCTACTATACTTACACTCAATGATCTATTAAAAAACTAAAACAATATAGACACCACTGGTTCGCTAAATTTATATAGTAAAATCACGAATAAAATATGTTATATTTAATTTCTCTCGTTTAGTATCATTTTTTTGAATCATCATTTATTTATTGGGTAAAGTACCTTAGTAAGTATTAAAAATGTGGAAGAAGATACTTTCATAATATTATACGTAAAATTGATAAATTCAATCATGTCGTCTTCTACAAATTCACTTAAAAGTAAATTACTAATAGCACCGTATTTTTTTTCCAGCTATTTTCTTCTTTTTCAGTCATTCCTGTTTTCTATAAAATCTGATAAATATATAAATTAAATAATATATAATATACCTATAGATGAAATGAAAATATTGATTTTTAAACTTTAAATATAATTATATATATATATATATGCTAGTGCACAGTTTACTATAGAATCATTAATCAATATTCAATACTATTATACTAATCAAATTTATTGTACTGTGTCTGTATGTATAGACAGTAATTAAACACAAAATATAGTAATTGTACTTGATAATTGATTTAATGCATCTTATATTATAGAGACTGTCGAACACATATTATTATACTAAACCCATAAATAAAATTATTACTCATTAAAAATGAGTATTAATTACTTTTTATTATTTTTTATTACTCATTAAAAATATATTATTATATTTATATAGGTATATTATAATTATACACTAATAAGCATATAGTTAAATCTTAAATACGAAATACCTATATATTATATATAAAAGAAATACATCCTATAGGTATGTGTATTTAATTATTAATAAAAAAACGATACCTGGGTATAATATACTATATACTTATAAAACCGACTTAACGTTTGTTCAAAAATTAATTTTATCGAAATATAAAATCATCGTGAATTCGTGACACACTCTGTATAATAAAAGGTATATACAATATAATTTATAGTTATATAGTTACATAGATTGAATTATTGATGATATAATTTATTCGTATTTAATATATACGTATACCTTACGTGTATTTCGTGTTATTTAGGTAAATGTCAGCGCGATGACGTCCGAACTATATAGGTACCTATATAATATTATTGTTGTTTTATTAATAATAAAATAAGGCATTTTTTTTGTTTTATTTAATCCAATTCGATCGAACGTTCGAACAGTTTTCTTCTCCGCCGTCCATCGTCCATTGTTTTCAGTTTTCACCTTTTATGCATATATAAAAACTCTAAATTTGCAAAAATATATTATAGATTTTAACTTGTACCCGGTAGAAACATACATACGTACATGGTATACCGTATACATATAAAGTTTACATGTTATATTTTAAATTTTTCAAGTGTAATAACAACTTTAGGAAATATTTTTTAACCTTTGTTGTCTTTCTAATTAAAAAAAAAAAAAACACATTAGGAATATTATTTGTCATTATTATAATATTAAATAGTATAATATAATATTATATGTATATCCATATAGTCGATGCTTCGAATTATTAAGATAAAAGAAGTAGAGTAACATCGGACTTTAAAAAAAAATTAGCTTTATTTTTTTTTTTTGTAATAATATACCATTGGGGAATAATTAATAATAATAATTAGTAGCTTCAAAATAATAATAATATAATAGAAGATAGAAGAGTTCCCTCCTCCCTGCGTCCTCCCAGCAAAGTACCTACTAGAGAATAATATAAAAATATAAGCCTTATAGTAGGTATATAAAATTATTGTTAAAATATTTTTGTATTTAAAAGTTTATTGCTTATACTTTTTAAAGTATGTACCTATTATATTATCCAAACTTAGAGTTACGAGTGAAAAATATTCCATCGAGGCCCATGGATTTTAATTTTAAATGAAATGGTATAAAAGTTGTAGAGGACACTTTGTACGGTAATATAAAAAAAAATGCAAACCGAGGACAGTATTTTGTATTATCGCAGGTATTATATAGTAACAAAATTTCCTATGGCGGACAGTTTGTAGGTACTATCTCAGGTGACAGGTAACAAAATTATCGATAGTTTACACAAATATCACAGAATAGACGGAATATAATAAAATTTCATCTATTCCGAGCAAATACTATGTCATGATATATTGATTTTATTAAAATAATAAATAATTAATTAATTAAATAAATAATAATAAAGAAATAACAAATTGATATGTACTCATACACCTGCTCGTATAAATTAAATGCCAACAAACTATTAACAAATACATCAATCCGTCCACTAAAAATATAATATTTTTTTATCCAAATATTTATATTTCATTTCATAACGTGTTGCGGAATTGCACGATTCCAATGTAATTTAATAAATTAACTATTTTTTATTTTATTTTATTTTCTTATTGTCAATCTTAGATATATGTCTTCTTATAGACGTTTATAAACGAATCCGAGTACGCATGATAATATTTTATAATTTATTTTTACAAGTTCAAAATATAATATAACAAAGTACAATATAGACGTAACAGTCGCGTATTTAGGTTCTTCTGAGTCTCCGCTTGGTCATTTCATCATTTGTAATCACGTCCATTATAGCCTCGTGTTTTCCTGATGTCGTTTTGACGGATAGACAGTACCCGTTCGGTCAAAGTTTACCACGAATTGAGATTATACTTAACATAATTATTTTATTATATTAGACGTGCGTATCCTCAATATTCTGATGTAGTGATATGGTTATTCCCTTATTCCAACAACTTAAAATACTTCGCGTAATATCTAACTAAAAAATTTGTATTTCGAAAAACCCCTCGATTAAGCTCTAAATGAGATGTTAGCAATCTTGAAGTTTTTACAGAATTAAAATCGGATCAAGCCAAACTCTCACTATTTTGTCACAGCGGAAGGTCTAAAAACGATATTTTTGTAATCGATTGGAACCACCTTGAGTTCATTTAACGATTATATTACATACGATTCCTCAATATTTGTCTGTACCTACTATGTAGATAGAATATTGATTTCTGCAAACTGTATAACGTGTCCGTTTCGGATAACACAATAATGTAACATTATTAATAATTTACTGGTACATTTTGTTGGTCAGTGACATTATATAGGTTATAATAATTATAAACAAAATATATAGGTAATGACGTTAATACACGTCTTAAATGTAAAATAATTATATAAGGACAGAATCGAATAATATTTATAAAATAAAAGTAAACATATTTCCATTTCTACCTAAAATATAAAATATAATATGTTAGAAATAATTGTTATTTTTTTTTCATTTTAATTAAATGATATGTATAATGTGTCTACTAATCTACTAATTATTTTAAATTAGAAAATTTCAAAATAAGTGATAATTGCGTTTGGTTTTTTAATTATTCACGTACTTACCTACTCACGAAAATATTAAAAATAAATCATAATTTGTATTATGATATATTGATATGAGTGTTATAAATTTATAATATAATCTAAACTTACTCTATAATATAATTTTATGTGCAGAATCGAACAGAGACGCTCATGTGTTTCGTATAATAATATTGTTTTCATTTAATATCTGTTGATATAAAAAATATTTTTCAATTCAATTATTAGGTATAAATTAAATTATTTTTTTGCTATAATAATACATTCGGTTGAAATATATTATATTGTATACTCGTATATCAGTGGTTCTTAACCTTTTTTGGATCGCAACCCCCATTTTTTATATTTTTTTGTACTGCGACTCCTAAAAAAAAAAATGTTTTATTCATCAAAATTTGATTTAATTACTGATAAAAAATTTATATGGTATAAAATTTTGATTAATTATTTATTATAACAATATAAGATTACGCTACACAGCATGTTATTGTATTGTATAGATATAAAAAATATTAACTTTATTTGATTTTTAAATAAAATGGAAAATCATTTCGTCTATTATTTTTGGCGACCCCCAGGTTGAAAACCACTGGTATGTATTATACCTAGTAAGTTTAGTTAGGTACTTACTCGTATTATTTAAACATTTATTCGTACTAATTAAATGTGTATTTTTATTCGTAAATATTTTTTTCGGATTAATCGTTTCCAAATGAAATAATACGTAGGTTTACCTAAAATATTCGGACTTTTCTTTTTCTGTTGTGTTCTGACGCGAATAAATTATAATAAATAAACACCAATATACGAGCATCAATACAATAAAGTGGTATAAAACCAGAGGTTATATACCTCTTATATGCGAGACTTGAATCAATAATCGCGAGTGTGATGACGGCAGCAGTGACCTATTGTAAGATAGGTATACAGAATGTTTCACGAGGACACGAACGATGAGGGCTTCCATAATAATTCGATTTTTGTAATCGTACGATAATTTTTGTATAAACTATAAATATAAATATATAATATTTGCTATAACTATTTTTATATTTATTTTTTTATTATTATTAATATAACACGAAATTTTTAATATATATTTAACGAATAAAATTCCTATATAGGTACTAATAAATAAAAAACCAAAGTCCACAAACAATTTTTTTTATTTATTAGTATTTATAAAATATCCACAAGTACTCTTCTTATAAAATTGAATAAAATTCCTATCCGTGTATAAAATAATAACAATAAAGAATAATTTCAGATTCTGAGCTAAGCCAAGAATGTATTGTGTGTCTTTTTTTTTTTTTTTAGGTATGTCTGTAGACACATTTTCGGCCAAAAATAATATACTCGGATATTCACGAATAGATTCCGGTAGGAAAGCGTATTGTATAGTTGGTATTTTATTTATAGGTAATTTTTCGAATTTCTCAAAATTGAATTTATGCGACATAAAAAAACTATACCATAAAATGACGAAAATTCGGCAATATTGAAATTTTGACGAAATCGATTTCAATATTTTACGATAAGACGGACAATATTGCAACTATAAGAGACTTCAAAATTTTATTAGAGGTTCCATGTGTATTTTTTAAATAAAATATTTTTATCTAAGTCGAGGTCATACCAAAACGTACTATATATTACAAAAATATCGAAAATTGAGTTGTATAGGTACGTCAAAATATATGGAAAAATAAAAAATGGACATGGTATCGAATTAAATCATCAAATTTAACGAAAACATAATATACCTACTATTTTCCCATATAAAAATTGATTTAAATTACCGTAATTAGGTCAAAACGTAGCACATATTACCTGAGTTATTTTAGTATAAATATCATAGTACAGTAAAACGTAGGTAGTAAAAACTAAATCCAATAATTTTTCCAAAACGTACTATTTTTAAATTTTATAATTACGTAAGTACATTATAATATTGTGTAGGTACATTACCTAACCTATATTGTTCATGTTAAAATTCAATATTTGTACATAAATATATATTTAAAACGTACCAAGTATTTTTATTGCTTGAAAATTATTAAATTGTGAAAAGAAATGTTTAATTCATACATATATATTTCAATTTTGTTAACTTGTATTGTTATTTTACAATATTATCATCACGAAATAAATTAATAAATTCACTAAAAACTTAGTTGTTATAGGTAGGTATCTCAAAAGTGCACCAAGTTATCGTTCATTTCATTTAAATATTATTTTAAATTTGTTTCCCAATGGTTGTTTTTACTACGATATTTTTATTATAATAAGAATACTGTGTTGATAAATTTAAATAATAATGTTAATAATTTACGACGAAAAAATTGTCTAGATTTAAATATAGGTACTATATAATATATTGTGCTTTGAATATGTAAGAAAATCGAATTCAATCCGACATCTTCAATGATTATTCTAATGCGATAAAATGACTACCGTTCTCGAAAAATAAAAAAATTATCGACAGTACTTATTTAATAAAATAAAGATAATATACCTATTATAATAACGAGAGAATATATATTAGAATTTATACTGAGACTGACACAGCAAAAATATAATAAATATAAAATTGAATTAATGTTAATAACAAAATGATGAAATGAAATCGGCCACCAGAAACAAAAAATCAATATGAAGTTGAGATTCGTGTTTAAAAACAAAAGTCGCATTGCGCCATATCAATAATCTTGCCTGCAACGTTATACTCGTATTTTGGACACGAGACACAAAGGTATCGCCTACTCGTAAATTGTTGTATACAAAATTACAAACTATACAATTTTTTAAAAAAAATAATTAAATTAAAACTTTAAAAATTACACATTAAATTTAAATAATAAAATGTATCCAAAGAATTGAGTTGATACGATGGAAAACAAAAAGTCAACATTTATTAAATTTCATATATATTAATATTATACTTGTATAATAATAATAATGAAATAAAATTTTTTTCAATTTCTACTGGCATCTTTATTGGGTTAGAATTAAAATAGTTTATTTTTTCAATTAGATTTTATTATTAGGAGGTACCTACCGCGTTTTTTGTTATAATATATATCTATATCATATATAGGTTTAAATGTTTTAAATAAATCATAATTTTTTTTTTTATGCCCTTTAATAATAATAAAATACAGTTATTAAAAAAAAGATTTTATAGTCGCGTTAAAATATATTGCTGATAGAATTTAAAAATTTTTTTTTATGCCGATAATTTCGAAATATCAAAACTGGACATTTTTATATTATATACCTACCTACCTACCTATTATAGTTAGGTATTAAGCCAACGGATTTATTTTACGTTTTATTTCGTATCATATACAGGTGTAAACGAGTTTTTAAGTGTAATATTTTAGTTGCAAAATATAATATAAGTATTAAGTATGTATATGCAGTTTAAAATTATAATTAAAAACGATTTAACGCTGGGTATGGTAAAAAATAAAATTTCGTTTTCAGAAAGAAAAAAATATGACTTTCATTCGATTTATTTTTATAAATAGGATTTATTATTACCGTCTTATATTAATATATTTAAGACGAGAATTTCGTTCTTTAAGACGCGTCAATAATAAAAAATATTATAAAACAGTTGTTTATAAATATAAATAGGTACTTGGACGACAGGTGTAAAATAAATATTAAATTAAATTTTGAATGAAATATTGAAATGTTAAAAGTTAAAAACAGCAAGTTAAACGTTATACCTACCTGGCCACAGTTTATTGTTGCAGTTAACATGAATTCAGCTTATAAATTTGAGTGGAAAGACACATCTGTGTCAATAAAAGTTTTTTAAATCTATATAGACTGTAAATTTATTGATTCGTTCGTCTCCAATGGTTGGAATTATTTATAAATAAAATCGTCTCTGAAACATTCTCCTATACACGTAATCGCGTGTTATACAATATATGTATACGTCGTGTACGGTTATATAAATAAATAAAAAAAAAGCGTTCAAAAGAATGTTTTAAAAAATTACCTTTTTTAGAATTTCATTGCCAAAAAACCTTTGTGAGGGGAAAAAAATAAAATGTCGTATTTCTTTCCGCCAACTTCGCCCCGGATGAAAACGATATCTCTTAATCCATAATATGTCGTGAGTGTAAAGTTATCTGATATACCTGCTGCAAAATGTATTGTGGGTTTAAAATTTTATAAAAAAAAATATAATATTTTCATCGTTTTTGACAATGTAAATTACATTTAATATGTAAATAGTCTATAAGCTATAATCTAACCATTCAGAATAATTGACCGATTTCTAATATATTTTATTAAAAAAAAAAAAAAAAAAAATGAAATCTTGTTATAAAAATTGTATAATATAATTGAATAGCAATTTATTGGTGTCTACCTTTCAAGTATAATGTACAGTTATAAACGTACACAAAACTTTTGTGTAATCAAACCTACAAATCTGTTTGGATATTTTGTGTTGAAAATTGAAATTAACTCCAAACTTTACATTCGAACATGCATTACGGTTTATTTGTTTAGGCGCCTAACGTGAAATGCCGTTGAAAACGTAACTATACAAGACATCGAGATCGAGTAATGTATAATTTGACTTCAAAGTTCAAACACTTGATTAGCAACTCAAATAACATGTTGTAGGTACCTATATAATATTAAGGTGTAATTTATCATCCTCGCTATCAATGTGTTTACTAATTAATATAAAACATGTACCTACTTACCTACCTACCTATTTTATTCAATAGTTTTGAGGCGATTATTTATATAAAACTTAACTCATAAGCGCAAATTGGAGAATGCTTGGGGGTGCTTAGCGCCCCTACATTTCACATAAGCACTCCCAATATATTTAGTGTTTTATGTTTATTAATAGTTACATTATAATTTTGTTATATTTCAAAAACTTTAAAATCTATTTTTATTATAAAGATATATTTATTATATATATATAGATTTAGGAATTTTGCCTATGTGGATCTAATTAAATTTTTTTAGCAATATAGTTTGAGATTTGAGAATAATTCACACACAAACGGATAAGAGAGAATAGTGCAATGGTCACACAATTATTGTACAGCACTTACGACCTACCTGATATTATTAATGAGTAGGTGTACTTAAAAACTAAATATTAATAAAAAAAAAAAAAAAATTAAATGACACACTTGAAGCTACAGCAGAACAAAGATGGTCACGATGACTGGATCAGATTGGACTAAAAAAAAAACTGACAGGTTCTCTCTTCTCTCGAAAAACAATTTCCAAGTTTTTCTTTATTATTATACATGAAAAGTTACTGACAGAAAACTTATAAATCAAACTGATAGAAACAAATAATTATTTCATTGTTAAAGTGTTAAGTATACACTGCTGACCTGCTGTATAAAATATAGTCAGTTATAGAAAAAAGAATACAATATGTGCCTACCTAAACCTAATAAATAATAACAATAATATTATTATAAATAAGAATAATAATTAATTTAATGGATTGGTCAAGTGTCATAAATGATAATATTTACTAAAATTTTTTTTATAAAAATAAATATACTATATCAGTATTGTAATTTAAAGAAAAATATTAGTTAAGAAACTATAAGGTCAATCTAAATACCTACTTAATGTGAAACTGATGAATATTGCTTAAAGCTTAAATAATTATATTTTTACAATAATAATTTCTATAAAGTAATTGTAATATGAAGATAAATCTTAAAATAATTTTTATTTTATATATATATTACAGGAAATGTTGAAAATTCCTAATCACCTAGGAACTGTCATCATTGCCAAGGAAGTTTTAACATTTACTAAAAATAGCAGGCAATAATGACAAAATAAATTAAAATATTATTTTACTATTATTAATATTAAAGTGTATTTATTATTTTTTTTAAAAAAAATATTACATTACCATAATTTTATTTTTATTTATTATTTCAACTCGAATATTCATGGCATTTTGAATTACAAATTTTAGATGACAATTTGCATGCACATCTATTAGTTTTATTCAATTTTTTTTTTTTTTTTTTTTGTATTGACATGATAATAAAAATATAACTATAACTGAAGCTGTTTTCAGACCGAAATTTTATCTACTTGTTCTACTAATTTTAAAACAATGGTCATATGAATTATTTTGTATATCTTCCACAAGGAGATCTCAACTTGCAATCGTTACTCCAATATTACGTTAATATACAAGGATACTTGTAGTATATACATTATTAAATGCAATAAATAATAATAATTATAAATTTATATTAGATACAAAGAATAATTCCAATACTCACAATAATCAAAAATTCAGAAAAATATATTAAAATGTTAAAGCTTTCATGGATTTGAATGATATTGTTGCTTTTTGCAGAATTATCCATGTTTTGGTTTTTGTATAAATTAAGAATGGTACTTGATTGCAATAATGCTAATATTACTTTATGTAAAATTAAAAAAAAAATGAACAAATTACTCTAATACTGTATTAATTTCTAAAGTCTCCAATGTCAATATTTCCAGTAACATAATATATATATATATAAAAATATTTTAAAAATGATAAAAGTTAATTTAACATTAATCTTATTTCATACAATTTAAATTTTTAATAGCTTAAGCATTCTATTAAAAATATTAAATTTCTATAAATCCATTACCTCATCATTTTTGACAAACAAAATAGTTTTAAATAAAATAAAAATAATTATACTCATGTTGTAATTATTGTATTAACATAAATATATAGTTTTTAAATTTCATAATTTATAAAAATATCTACTATATAACATTAACTCCGCCTATCCACTTATCCCATACATATATTCTACATAAAACTGCCACTGTTAAGTAAGCTATATTATGTTAATTTTATAAATTAGTAATTAGTATAAAAATTATTTGTATTAGTCTCAATGATAAAGAAAATTGTAATATAAATTAAAACATTCTGAACATTATGTATTTCTATATCTTTATTTTTAATAAAAATAAAAATATAAACAATGAATTATCAAAAATTTGATTTATATTTACTAAAATATTTGTCAAATTGTTATAAATATAAAAAAATCAATTATATAAATTAAAGACTTGAATTTAAAATCTTAAAGTCCATTTTCCTCTTGGACCATACGTATTGCAGATTTTCCTAATTTTCGGCCATCTGAAATTGTATATAATAGAATATTATTGATTTGTAATATTACATGAATATTTAAATTAATTATTATAACTTACAGCTTTTTAAAATAATGGAATAACATCCTTTAGTGATCGATTCTTTTGATTGTTTCTCTGAAAGTCCTAATAAAAAGCCTCTGAATGTATAGTTATGTTAAATTTATATAATTAAAATGGCAATATATTATAAAGTAATTAATTTTTTAATTTAGTCACTACAGTTAAATTAACTACTTTTATCTTATTAATTAATAGTGTATTACAACATAATTTGCGAAAACAGATACAAATATGAACTAATAGGCACAGTGTCAGTATGTGCATATTTAATTGATGTAAAATCATTTTATTATATAAGATAGAAACTATAATAATATTTGAAATAGTGTACTGACAATTGAGTGTGTAACAATAATAAGTTGATAATTTAGGTATTCAATAACTGAATGCACTGATACCATACATATTTGTCACAATTTTCATGTAGCACAGACTATATTGAGACATATTCAACAAGTGGGACTTTTAAATAATTAATGATTCAGAGTTTATTTTAAAGTTCAATGTTTAGGTGCTTCAGCTTATGTTTTCATAATTTCTGTAATTAATTATTATTAAATGTTAATGTCATCAAAATATGTTATTGATAATGAAAATGAAAATGCTTTCTCAGTTTTTGGATTATTTTGAAGGAATAGGGGTAAGAAATTGTAGACAAAAATGAAAGTCCTCATTATTCTCAATGTACAAATGGAACTGTTTTGAATAATTACAATCAGTGGTCGAAGTGGGGTAAAATAAGTGGAGGGATGCCCACCTATTTAAAGGAACTTAATCATTTTATACTTTACAGTTCCATTGATAGCTTCTCCCCCCCCCCCACCAATTAATGTTCCAGTTTTTTATATTATATAAGATTTAAGAAGTTTAAAAGAATAATTAAAGAAATATATTATAAAAACAAATAAAATATATATATATATATATATATTTATAGCTAATTATATATATATATATCAAATCAATATTAATTTTATATTATTTGAATATGAGACATGTCTCAAACGTTTTTAGCTTATCTTTAACTTTGCGTTATATTACCCTGTTGTACCCTTATTATTTTATTTTATTGTTTTCACTGTGGTTGCGATAGTGTCCACAAACAATTCTATGTCAAAAATAAATCATAATAAATTTTCTAATAAGTAATAATATTCGTCGGCTTAAAGCAAGAACTCATTAACGGTGAAATTTCAATTTTTTTTTTTTTTTATAACGCCACCTAGTTTAATTTTTCCAGTTCTATAATTTGTATAAAGGCACTAAATATTGAAAATTTATTAAAAACTTGTTTTTTTTTTTTTTACGTTTTTCCTTAATTCACTAACTGCCATTAGTACATTGTTTAAGAGCAAAAATTCATTAATCCGTTAGTGATTTTATAATTAATAATATAAGTAAATATAATCAGAACAAAAACTCACTATCGGTATTTATTTATTTTTGTATACGTTACAAGATAATATTTATTATATAATAGACTACAAATAAACTAATTTTTGATACTATTATAGAGTATAGTACTATTTATAGTTTGTCATATGGAATATTTTTATCTATTATCGTCAATTATAGTTGATAGTATTTTAGATAGTATTTTCTGTTAATAATAATCATTTATAATATATAATTTTAATTATTATAATTTATAATATATTAATATTAAACGTTTTTATTTTATGTGCATAATTAGTATAAATTGTTATTTTATTTTTTAAATATTAATTTAATAACATGTACAAAAGCCGCACACTTAAACTACTGCAAGAATGTGATAAAAAGAGTAATAGTGGTAATATTTCAGCAACTAATAGTAAGTTTTATTAAATACAATAATTATTTGACTAAATTTATATAATTAAGCATAACAATTTTTATATTATTTTATAGAGTTAAACAATATTGAATATAAAAAAGAAATTGACTAAGTTAAATTTCTTTAGAATTTTAGATTGTTTAAAATGTTTATGTTCTTTTAATTCTAATAATAAAACTTAACTAATTTTTCAGATTTGTAATTTTTATCTAAATAAAATGAATGTGTAATTTTGGATTTTATGTTTTGAAAATTTAATAAAATCATGCACATATATTACTTAAATTATGTTACAAAATATTTTGATTATTATAATTATTACAACATTTTTATAAACCATTATAATTACCTACTTAATATTTTACTTGTTATTAAATTATTTATTTAGAAGAAGATAGTTCATGTAATGATGTTAATGAAAGTGCAGCATTATACGAATCATTAGATAAAAATTAGAAAGATAATGGTATTTAAAAAAAAATTCTATATAAGTATTTACTATTGAAATTGACATTTCCTAATTTTAACTACTTATTAATAAGAAAAGTGATAAACTTTATTATATTTTTTAATGTTAGGAAATTATTTTTCTACATTTATTAATATAATTTATTTTATTTTATTTTCCCAGACGTTCCTAATTACACAATTATACCGGATACAGTAAATCAAGATGTTCTTAATGAAACATATATTTTAGATGAAGCAATTAACATTGAAGATGTAACAGGTGAACTGGTTACTGTAGATAATATAATAGAAACTTCTCAATCCCTTAATAAAAAGAGAAGTCGATGGAGCCAAAGTACTCCTGAAAATTGGAAAAGGAATATACCAAAAAAACTAAGAAGTATGTATAAAGACTACCCTATTGGAAATAATAAGACTGGAAAAATATTAAAATCTAAATTACCGAAACCTGTCGACTGTTTCAATTGTAAGTATAAATGTGAAATGTATTTTGATTATGATGTATTCGTCAAAAAGATTTCATTTTAAGTTGTGTCAGTTCAAATGTAGTAGAAAACCGAGCAAGCCGTATACCAAATACTAAAAGACCAAGAACAATAAGTAATAGATATTATTTAGTAAAAACCCATGACAAAATTAGAGTATGTCAAAAGTTCTTCACTTCAACTTTATGTATAAGCAATGGACCAATAAATACAGCTTTGCATGGTATATCACAAAATAGTTTGTTTAATAGTCAAGATAATAAAGGTAGATTTCCTATAAAAAATAAAACAAGTAATGAAAATATAAATGCTATTAAATTATACATTGAAAGTCATTACACAAGAAAATCAAGTAAAAGACTTTATTTGGATGAAAAATTGTCAATTTCAAAAATGTATAATTTGTTTGTTGATAATTTTCAATTAGAATACCTAGAAAATATAGTGCCTTCTTTAAGTGTGTATAGAAATATATTTTGTACAAATTACAATATTTCATTTTTCAAGCCTAAAAAAGATCAATGTGCTTCTTGCAACAAATTAAAAAATGCTACTTTAGATGAAAAATCTTTTTTGGAAGATGATTATAACAAACACATTTATTGCAAAAGATATTGATAATACGTTGGGCAAAATATCCCCAAACTATGTAGTAACTTCATTCAACCTACAATCTATTTTACAAATTCCATCCTCTGATGTGTCACTTATGTACTACAGTAGAAAATTAAATATGTATAATCTAACTGTTTATGAATTGTCACCTTCTCATAATGCATATTGTTTTGCTTGGACGGAAATTAATGGTAAACGTGACAGTAATGAAATTAGTTCATGTTTGTTAAAGTGGTTTCAATCTTTACCGGAAGATGTATCTGATGTAACACTTTATTCAAATACATGCGGGGGTCAAAATAGAAACCATAATATTATGGCAATTATGATTTTCATTACACAAAAAACCAATAATAAAAAAATAGAGTACAAATTTTTGGAGTGGCCATACAATGATGGAGGTTGATTCAACGCACAGCTCAATAGAGAATCTAGATCAAAAAGAAATAAAAATAAAAACAGAAATCCATATATTGTAGAAGAAATAACATATAAAGATTTTTTTGATGTACAAAAATTATCTGCTTGTTAATTAAAAATAGAACAGTTGATGTTGATGGCAAAAAAATTAATTGGCTTAAAGTAAAAGGATTTGAGTATACCAAAGAAAACCCATATTTAGTTGGCTATAAATATGATTATTTTGGAGAATATGGTTGTATTGAAGTAAGAGGCAATATTATAAAAAAAGATTTGAGAAATGAATCAATAAATTTTGAACTTTCCTACTTCAAAACAGCAACCTGTAAGTATTGAAAAGAAGAAAGACCTAATAAATTTGTGAAATAAAAAAGTTATTTCTGAAATTTATCATTCATATTATTTAAACTTTCCTACTCAAAAAAGAAAAGTGTGATATTATAATTTTTAATTTTTATGTAATAAATTATAAATAAATTATATTATAATAAATTTGTATTACAATTACATAATATAATTCATTTGTGTTATTGTTATTTTAATAAATTTTTATAAATACATTATGGTGTTGATTTTAATTATAAATATGTATTAATAATACATTTTTTCTAAATATTATTAATTCATCGTTATTTTCTAAACTATAAAGAATTATTAAAAAAAAAAATCATAAATGGTGTTATCAAAAAATAATTTGAGCAAAAATTCATTAATGGTTTTTTTTTAGATGGATAAGTTTTTACATTTTTTTTTTTCTAAAAATAAAAAACAGAAAAATATTGATATAAGAATATAAAAGTGTAATACATTGTTAATCTTTGAAAAAAAAATAAGAATATACCAAAATCAAAATTGTTATGATGTAAAGATTAAAAAAAGAATTTTAAAATTATTTAAAACTGCATTTCCCGAAATTAGACTTTTTACCGTTAATGAGTTCTTCTTTTAAGCCGAGAAACCTACGTAAAACCAAGACAAGAACCACAGAAAAAAAAAAATTATAAGAATTCTGCAGAGAGAATATTAAAAATCTGTAACGACGAAGACAACCGAAATGTAAAAGATTATTTAGAAACTATTTCATATAATTTAAAGTTATAAATACTATATTACTTTATATATTTAATTGACGGACACATGGAATTTACAATCACTTATTTTAACACTACAAATGTCACACACTTAATTATCAAACACCCAATTGTTGGTAATCTGTTTGAAACTTATTAGTGACTAATTTTATAGAATTTGAATTGTATAAAAATACAATAAACTTATATTATATTATAGCTAAAATAATTCATTTATAATTATATTAATTAAAGGATACAAATTTATTACATCATTAGGATTCCTTACATCTAATTTGTTAACAGCTTTGCTTGAAACAATTACATTCTGAAATAAATAATAATTATTAAAATGTTATTTTTTAGTTTAAAAGGTTATTATAATTAGTATACTACTTTTGATTTCCCCTTAATATGAAATAAATGAGCTAGGGTTATAGTTTGTTGACGTACAGTTCTATTAATTAACATAGGTGCATATGATAATTCAAAATAAATTGATTTTCTCACTGCAGCAAGATAATCCTTTGCAGCTATTGATAATTGTGTATTACAACAAAGTATGTCGATAGATGATGATGTAACTACATCCTGAAAACAAAATAGTATTAAGATATATAATTATAGATAGAGATAAAATTATGTAGTTGTTAAAATAAAACATAATAACTAGCTAGTTACTCAAATTCTCCATATATATAAAAAACCATGTAGGTTAGTTTCAGTTACAGTAAATATGAAACTTATTACAAATTGTTAGCATAACAATATTTAACTTATTACCATTTTACTAATAATTATAATAAATCTTTAAATATAAATAAATTTTTTTTCAATTACCTTATAGCGTTTTTAAGTTAACTGTAATTAATAGTAACTTTTAACTTGTAATTTAATTTTTTTTTCATGTTTGAATCAATAACCTGGAGGGCTAATTTTTAATTAAACTTATACATTTCTAAAATAACTTAACTTAATGAGTTAAAAAAAATAGTTAACTTGTTCATTAATTCATATTACTCAAATAGTACAATTATAGAAATACCAAGTTTCTAGTTTAATATATTAATAAAAAAATTAATAAAAATTCAACAAATTGTAATGGAACACATGCTATCAATATAAACTGAAGTTAAATAAATAATATAGGTTATGTTTTAAGTATTAAGTCGTAAGAATTATAATATATATTATGATTTTAAAATTTAATATAATTTCATTTCTAATTTTGTTTTATAAATAAAAA
Source organism: Tetraneura akinire (assembly GCA_021307375.1). Taxonomy (NCBI): domain Eukaryota; kingdom Metazoa; phylum Arthropoda; class Insecta; order Hemiptera; family Aphididae; genus Tetraneura; species Tetraneura akinire. Next base: position 3,491,738 of record JAIUCT010000012.1, on the reverse strand, counting down.
AAATAAACTATAAATCTATATGTTACAGAACAATTTACAATAATTAATATTGGAAGCAAAAATCCAAAAAAATGTTATTATATAGGTAGATATATTATTTTATTTCTATTTATTAGTTTTATCAATTAATTTACTATATTTATAAAATTTAAATCTAAGTCTTAAAAGCAAATATTTAAGGTAATTATCTAAATTTAAAATATCTTTACATTTTTAATAAAAGAAATAACTACTATTTGTTTACAATATAATAGTAATATGAACAAAGAACTATAAACACAAACTATATTATTCCTAAATTACAATCAACATTATCTTCATTTAGGCCAACTATATAATTAAGTATTGACTTATATTATTTCTTTTACATTATATAATAATTGTATAAATTATTGATTGTACCTTAATTACTTGCTCATTTAATGGTTCCACTGCAAGTATATCATACAATTTGAAGTTGGGAGAATTCATCTATAAAAATAAAATGTATACAATACTGATGTAATAATATGTTTTATTTCATTTTATTTCTTACAACGGTTTGCAGCTGTCCAATATTCATAATTTGTATCGTCAATCTATTAAGTATAGTCAATCCTAAATTATTTTCCTATAAACAATGCTACATATGAATAATAATTTAAAAAAATGTATCACTATTAATAATTTATACTGTAGTTACTAATATACAAGAGAAAAATATGTTAAATAATTATTTAATAACCATATAACAATAAATTTAATATTATTTATTCATTTTTGAAATGGATAAATATATATCTATTTTAAATGTTATAATTATTACTAATTATTAATACACATACATTTGTCCATTTAGGAGTTGGTACACAATCTTTATCTTCATCTTTTTCATTGTTCAATTCAGCAAATTTTCTCTTTTTTCTATTAGATGTTCCAACATTTAGTGTCGAACAATTCACTGTAGTATTTGCAGCAACTATAGAATACCCATCTGTAATTTAAATAAATTTATAGTATTTGAATATTAATATTTAATTTTAATAACAATAATTAGGTACTAAAAATTACAAAAATGATAACTAAGTTATTGATTAATTAATTATTCATTTCCATACATTAAGAGAATTTAGTGATCGTTAAGTAATAGATGTTATGCAAAACTAGTGTTTTACAGTATAATATAATAATTGTGTATTAATGATATCTATAATTAATAACATAATATTGAGTAACCCATCACGCGTATATGATATATTAAATTACTAAATAATAATTTAAAAGATAGGTAAAAATCTTAAATGAAATTTGTCAACGAAAACCTAGTGCAAGTAACCTTCTTTTTGTTATTGTTACGCGAGTAATTAAAAGATAACTTATTATGTAATAATTTAAAATACACTCAAATAAATATAAATTATTTTAATAAGAGCATAATTAATAAATCAATTGCTAAATGTATAGAATAATCTGGACTATTTTCTCATTAAATCATAAGAGATATAAAATAACTTAAATGCAAACATTCGACGGGGTAATTCATAGTTATGAAATAATGAATCATGTAATATTTATTGATTAGCTACAATCTACATACTAAATAATCAGTTTGAACAAAAGTACAGTTGCAACGTTTATTCGTTTTCTTTTTATATATAAAGGTATATTAAATGTGACGTATTTACCGCTTGAAAGTAGAAGAACGGAAAAATTAAATCGTGTGTAATATTATTATCAATTTATCACTGACTGACGACGCATTTTTCATATTCAAAAAAATGTGGTTATTAAAAAAAATGATAAATTGTAATAGCGTACTTACGATTCACAAACGTCTGAATAATATCGTCATTGACGCGATCGACGCGCAAGTCGCAATATCCTTTTGGCACTTTCATTTTTCGGATATTGAATGTATTTTATTTAATATACCGTCGTTTAAACATAATATTTTTAATGGAATATCTAAATGATTATAATAAAATTGCGATGAAATATCTAACGAAAACGAAATGACGACAGACGGGACGTTTAAAATAATAAAATGTAAACACTAAACATTGTAGTCCACGACGGAATCATGTGCTCCTTATCACAGGATCCTTATCATCGTAACAATTATCAGTTTTCAGTGTTTTGATTTTGAATTTATATTTTATTTTTTTTTTAATCATAATAAATGAATAATATTATTAATATTATATACGCATAGTTTTTGTTTTTTTCAAGCTTTAATAAACTAGTATTAATTATTATTAAACTATTAAAATGTCACACAAATTTGTTAGAATTTTCAGAATAAGAACGCACCGTGCTAGCGTATCCAAATTCCAAAATGATCGCCGGCTAGCGCTAAACGTTCTACGATTGGATAATAAGAGTAATCAGTGACTGGTTGTCCAAATTGTATGATAAAATTTACCGCGCATCATAATTATTATGTGCAGACCAGACGCGCACAGTGTGATAATAAAATCACAGATTATATCGTAATAATTTAAAACTTACTTTATAATCTTTCTGACTATTAGCCAAGGCTAATTAATTAAATTTTTAATTATTTAATTAAATAAATAAATAAATTACTTACTACTTAATAAAGTAAATTAATAAATTTGTACATACACTATACGTATTTGTCTTTTATTTAATAAAAAAAAAAAAAAAATCGCAATAATTGTATATACAAGTATTATCGACGTTTTTCCAATAATTGCACTGGTCACTCGAAAAGAACAAATTGTTATTGTTCTTTAATCTATTGATGTCAAAATGACAAAATTATATTATATTAAATTGCGAATTTAGTTTTTTTGCTATAATTTATTATTTCCATAAGCCTGTATTACACATATAGAAAAATCAACTGCACAAATATTAATTATCAAATGCGTATTTAGAATTGTTAACAATTACGCAAAATAGGTCCAACTGCGCTTTAGAATAAGCCCTGTAGGTAAATAGCACCATTATTTTTATTAAGTGGAACTAATTAATTTTGTAGTATCTCCAATTTTTAATATATCAAAACGATTTAGTCTTCAGTAATCGAAACTATTTTTTATTTATTTTTTTTTTCGTTTGATTTTGCATTCTCGACTTTTTTAATCATTTCGTCGTAAGTCTCGTAACGCTCATCATTAAAATAATCACTACTAGGGGTATCATTTTTAATAATATTTAAATGCTTTTTTTCAAATTTGATTTTAATGTTTGTCTCCTCTTTATTAAAAAAAAAAAATACTTGTCAGTTACAAGTTACAACGGTTTACAAAGACTAACTGGTCGCTAACTAAAACTAACTTATCGGTTACTGCCTATCCGCACCAGTAGGTATCCGATAGGTATGCATTAGTCCCTTGGTGCGTAGCCACATCTTTCACGAAAAGTGCCGCAAAGCAGTGCTTGAGGAAGTGAGCGAAGCCGGTAGGCGTAGCGAGCGTCCCTTCCACTTGAAAAGAACTTTGACATTTTTTTCTTTTTGTATCTTTTTCAAATGGTAAATCCCAGATTTGCATTGTAACAATATGACACGACACACGACACACGACAATGGTCTAACACTAACTGCGTTGAAAAATAGCAAGTAAAAGGTCATATATTACTTGTCTACAAGAAATCCCCACAGCAATGCTAATAATAACCACCATTCAATACGTCTCGCTAGGTAGGTAATCGCGATAACCGATAAGTACCGACTAATTATATTAACAAACTTGGAAATCATATGAAATTAATATTTTGTAATTGTAAAAATGATGTTCGTTTTCGTACGATCATTTTTAAGTGTGTTTTAATTGGGCTTTTTTACGTTTGAGATAGCATGAAAAATGGGGATATTTTATTTTATATTACCTACCTGTTCATATTACAAAAAAAAAAAATGTTTTCGGGATTTGCCCGTAACATATAGATACACATACATATTTAAATACAATGAAAAAACTTTTAATTTTCTGTTAATTAATAAAATTGGTAAAGTTGAATTTTTTCCAATTAAATAATAATAGTATATAAAATAGGTTCGGTTAGGATAAAAATCTATAATTTATTAAATTTTGATTTTAAATGTAAAATAACATTAGAAATACATATTGTAATATTAAGTTAGTATTAAAGTTTATAAATGTGCTTTTAATTAAATTAAATTAATATTTTAACTTATATATTTATTTTTTAAGTTAAATAAATATATGAAAATGTTATGCATTCTAAGTAAAATATACTTAATAACTTTTTTTTTTTGATATGTATTAGTTTTATTAGTATATCTATTATCTATAGTATATAATTAAAAACAATTAAAATACTTTATAATTTAATTTTTACACATAGGCGCAACTAGAACAATATTTTAATTTATTATTTAAAATATTTTACAAATTACAACTAATATAACAAATAAAAAAAAACAAATTTAATATGGGTTAAGGGAAATGAAAGGAGTGATTTTCTTTCTCTGTCTAAGAAGCATGAAATATAGTAATTTTCTATTTTCAATGATACGATCGATCTAATAATGTCATAAGGAATCTGAAAACTGATTTAAATTTGTCATTCAGTCTATTTTATATTTTTATTTATTTATTTTTGTCACAAAGTTTTCTAAAATTTTAATTTATAATTTATTTAATTAATATTGAAAAAATCTAAAAAAAATCTCCCTTTATTTTCCCAATATTAATTAAATAAATTGTAAATTCAAATATCTTGAATATTCAATTTTTGGAGACTTTGACACAAAAGTAAGTTCATCTAAAATAGACTAGATGATAAATTTAAATCAGTTTTCAGATTCCTTATCACATTATTAGATCAATCGTATCATGGGATATAGAAAATGACTAAATTCCTTTTTCGTTTTAGATGTAAAAAGACAATTTTTGTGGTGCTAATTTTGAGTCTGGGGTGCTAAAGTTCCCTTGGCACCCCCTAGTTGTGCCTATGCTTTTACTGGGACTTTAATCAAACAAATAAATTACTTTTCATATCTTTATCTTTATTTACATTTTATTATTTTTTTTTTTTATAAAAAATTAACTATTGGTGAAATTAATTATAAAATATTACACCTCTGTATAACAAGTTATAATAATTAACCACAATTCATAATCACTTATAGCTATAAATTATTATAATATTTACATTCATATCGAAGATAATTTAAAAATTAATAAATATAATATGTGTTCATATTTGAATTCAGTTATTAATCTAATAGAAAATTATTATAAAAATGGGTGTAATAAGGTTGTGTGTTAAAACAATTAAGAGTTTCCTTTTTTAATCAATTTTTAAGGAATAAAAAAAAATATATATAAACTGTATTAAATATTAATATATTGAAAATATAGAATATTCATTGGTGATCATATTTTATAAATTTAAATAACACACATAAACTAAATAATTAATCTAATTGCTTTAAAATACTATACACTGGTTTAACAATTTTAGTTTTATGAAGTTGTTGAGCTGGTTGTTTAGGACATATTTTTTCTGTGTTTTTTTCAACATTCTGCAAAATCAAAATACAATTTGTTGATAATTATATTACATATACCTATAATATTTTAATAAATTTGATTTTTTTTTTTTTTAAGTTAAAATAAAGTAATAATTCATTATAATTATTAAAAAAAAAAAAAAGTATAGATTTATTACTATTACTTAGTAATATCAAAATAATTAATGAACTGATATATAACATACTTTTGTCAAATGATCGTTATTTTTTATTTCTTCCTTTTTTTCATCTCTTAATAAGTATGCAAATGGATTGGTGTTGGCTTTGGCTGTTATAGTAGTCAAAGATTTGATTTCTTTCTTTTCTTCATATATTTTATCATTTGTGTTTTTATTTATAAATAATAATTTAGTAGCCATCTTACTATCACCGCTTTTTTTCATAAATGATCCTTTTATAAATGTATTATACTAAAAAAATGTTAGTATTGAATTATTATATCAAAATTAAATAACTAATAAGCTACTTTTTGTTTAATCATAATTCATAAATATAACAATATCATGAGATATTTACTTTTGATTTAACTAGATTAATTTGTTTATGTTCTTTGATCCCAATATTATTTATTTCAGTGGAGTTATTAGTGGTTACAACTGTAACTGAAGTTGAAATAGTGTTATCTTTATCATTACCATTTTCTGTTACTTCATTATTTTCAAAATTACTTGTATTTGGTAATTGTTTATTTTCACATTTTTTATATTTTACCTATATTATAAAGTTCAAAGAAATGTAATATTAATACAAGTTTTTTAAATAATTTTAAATGTTATGCATACAATATGAGTCTTTTTCACAGATAAAACTGATGATTGTACAATATTAACGGATTCTTCATCTTCATTAATTTCATCTTCATCAGAAATAGTATTCTAAAGAAATATATAATACAATTTTAGAAATTTTAAATAAATTAATATTATTTTACAAATAATTTGTTGTTATAAATTATGTTTCAATCGTATTACATGATGTTCTACAATTACAATTTAAAAATGTATATAAGGAATATTATATAATTGGGGATACACTATTATTTTTATTTAAATTAGAAATTTTATGAGATTAAACATAATCACAATTTTCAGTTTAGTAATAATATAATATAAATCTCAAAAATAGTATCCTTATTGTTAAATATTATAATATATCAGTTTCTACTGTTTCTACACTGTTCTATTAAAAATAAAATGTAGCATAATCTTATATTTATAATGAAATAAATTATAATCATTTTTAAATATAATTTATTATCCTATAGTTTTTATTAAAATATTTTTATTTTTATTATAAGATAAAATGCATACAGTTGCATTGAATAATGGTAAATATTATAGTATTTGAAACAATGTTTATTTTATTTTCTGTTTATTGTAAATATTTTGTATATTATGGATAAAATATAATTATATTAAAAAAAAAATTAATATAGAAAAATAAAGTAATATAGAAATATATAAATAAATATAAATATAATATATAAATATAGTATATAAATTAATATATAAAAATGAAAATAGAGTTACAAACAAGGTTATTTTGTTGTTAAAAGTATAAGTGAATAATTCAGATAGAATAATTTTAATATTTTTATATAAACATTTAAAATGGTTTTAAAACATCTCTAATTGGTATTTTTAATAAATATTAATATAATCAGTATTCAAAAATTAAAAGATTTTAAATCTAAAGGGTTGATAATTTCTGAAGCATATTCTAAATAATAATAAAAAATGATCATGAATATAATAAATATAATGAATTAATACTTGAGATAAATATGACTCTCGCTTAAAACGTTCTTTCCTCCAAAGTTCAGCTTTTTCATCATCATCATCACTTACATTTTCATCATCTTCATTATCGGAGAATAATGGTTTTTTTAGAGCAACATCATTTTCATCTATAGAAGAAATTTAAATAAGATGAAAATAAACAATAATTTTGTTTATAGTATTGTCTAACCAGATTCATCCCATTGAAATTTTCTTTTTCGTCCAGAGTCTGAATGTAAATCACCATCTTCAAGTAGCATTTCTTTGAGAGCTGTTACTTGTTGCTGATCATCATCCAAAAGCTGTCGCCTAATTAAAGTTATATATATATTTAATTTATTAAAATAAAAATGTTTTTGGTATACAAATTAAGTATCTAAGAAAAAATACTTATTTAAATAGACAAATAAATTTTAAACATACATATAAATTTTATCTAATCCATCTTTTACTAATTCTTCATCTAGTTTATCTTTATCACCTTCTTCTTCTTCTAGTTTATCTATAGCACCAACTGCATGTTCTTCATCATCAGAACTCCAATCCGATTCAGATAATTCTGCCTCATCTTCGAAAAAATCTCTAACTGAAGTAAGTTTGGGCATTTCAAAATCATCATTTGTATTGAGATCAATATAATTTAATTTGAGAACATCATTATTTGCATTAAGATCATCATCATTTGCATTAAGATCATCATCATTTAATGGACTAAAAATAAAATAAGTATTATGTATATGAAAACTTTAATTTAAATATATATTATATCATAAATCAATAATTATTCTTTAACTTACACCTCAGAATCAAAACCATCATCAAGTTCTTCATTTTCCTAAATATAATAATTGTATATATTACTTTTTTAAAATTATATTGTACATATTAATATACGCAATACGCATATTGTATTATATACAGGTACACATAAATATATTTTTAGTTAATTATTTGAAAATTAATAATTAATAATTAAAACCTGAGTATCAGATTCTTGTGTTAGGAATTCTCCAGAGCATAAACCCATTAATTGTTGTGTAGAAATATTTTCATTTTCAGATTCATTAAACAGTAATTTTAATTCATTGGATATTAAATTAGTTTCTTTATTTGATTCATTATCATTATTGGTGTTATCATCATCAACATCATTGTCATCAACATCATTGTCAACATCAACATCATTGTCATCATCAACATCATTGTCATCATCATCACTTTCTGATAGTACAATTAGCTTACGTTTCTTTTTCTTCACAAATTCTAAATAGAGAAAGAAATGTATTTATATATCTTTATACTATGTGTGAATAAATTATATTGTATTTGATTAACCTTCTTTTTCATTATCAGAGTCATCTAAAAATTCTGGTAAATTTTCTTCTTCATTTGAACTGTCATCTATGTCAGATAATTCAGCTTCGTCATCAATAAATTGTTTGGTCATAGATTTTTCTGATTCATTATCATCTATAATACTATGATTACTGGTATCATCTTCAGATCTAAAAACATATTTATTTATTATTTTAATTTTTTTTTATTATGTTGTATCTATTAAAAATAATAATTAACTTACCCAGAATCCAAATTTAACTTTCCATCATTAAACTGAAAATTTTTTTTTACATATTTTTAATATTTTCTATTTCCTACTACATAATATGTAATATAATACAATGTTACATGTGTAAAATTTTACCTCAGTTAAAGTATTTGTTGGAAATTCTTCAGAACTTAAGCTTAAGGATTGTCTAGAATTTTCTTCTTCGTCATCATACAAAGACATAATACTATTAATTGATACGTTTTTTTCATCGTTCTCTTCATCTTCACTTACTTCGGATAAAGTAACATTTTGGTTTTTTTTGGTAATAAGTTCTTTAACAAAAATAAAAAGTTTAATTAAAATTATATATTAATTTATTTTTAATAAATAAAACATATTCAATATTATAGAAAATACAAATTAATAACTAAAATAATAATAAAATATGTGTTTTAAATTGTAAAATGAACTGATACTGGAGTGGAAGGGTTACAAATATTAAGAGGATAGTGATTAAAATTTGAATTCAATGATAAATCATTACATTCAAGATTTTTAGTGAAGTTCATAAGATAATATATCTAATGTATTGATTAAAATTTATACATTCATAATCTCTACATTACCCTACCATTTATAACCTAAATACCCAATCTAACAGTACGTTGTTCAGAATTGTTCTTTAATATTCTAAGTTCTATATTTTGTAGAAAAATCAATGTAACAGTTCAAAAATTTTATCATGTATATATATATATATATATATGTATGATCAAATAAAAGTCCCCAAGTTCAATAATGCATGAGTTATTGTAAAATATTGAAATTAATTTCATTGAAATTTGAATTTACATGAAAAATGTCGTTTTTCATTATTTTTTGGTAGTGTTTTCTATAGCATTGGCTCAATTTTGAGAAATTAATAAAAATGACTTAAATAAAGTACCAACTACTTTACCATTTAGTAAAGTACCATTCACTTTTCTACCAGAAACATAAGCTATTCATGAAAATCGTAACATTATTCCGGGTAAAAAGTGTTTACATAAACACAAAAAAAAAAAAAAGAAGAAGACATATCATTATAAAATTAAAAATCTAAAATAGCTATATTATAATTATAAAAAAATAAACTAAAAACCTTTATCTGAGTTCTTGTCTTCATCATTATTTAATGAAGTATTTTGGTTATCATTGCTGGTAAATTCTTCATTATTACAATCTTCACTATAAAATTTTTCTACAGTTCGTTCTTTACTCTCAATAAATTCCCTAAAATTTTAGAAAAATATATATAATTTATATATACCACTAAACTTATTATAGTGCAATTTATTGATACCTAGTAAAAATTTAGTAATTGGCAAAATATTCATGGAAAAATGTGGAAACATTTATTTACTTAAAAAAACACAATACATGCAATTATTTTTTTAAAGAAGCATTTAGGATGAACACTTTTGATCTCTTGCAATTGAAACACTTTGTAATTTAAAGTTGTATCTTAATTTCTCCAAATTAAAATTAATTATGTTAATTGAGAGTAAGCTATATACTCATATACATTTTTATTTTTATTATATATAAAATAATAAAAAAACATGTTATTTAAGTCATATCCAGTTTTATTAGACATTAATATTAATTTGTAAAAATGTGATTTAAATTTTTATATGAGAACAAAAAAAAAAAATTCTACCAATAAATATATAAATTGGAGGTAATAAAAAAAAAAAAAATTAAATTTTTTTATATATTACATAGAAATTACTGGTAAATTATGTATATAAAAAATCAAGGGAAGGGATACAGGTGTGCAATCATAGTGTTTAATTTTAATTATAATTTAAATGCAATGATAAACCATTGCATTCGAAAAAACTATTCTGAGCGAGGTTCAGTCAGATAATACAGTTTTTTTTTTGTCATATTTTTCATATTTTCGATTAACTAAAAATATCAAATATAACAGCTATAAAAAAAATTGTGAATAGAGATTTTCTAATATTTTGATATGATGTTAAGTAATATGTAAATATACTTCAGTAAACGTTTCCTAAATAGTTTTGATTGATATCATTTCTATGTCATTAGAATATTTTGACAACATATCATTGAAACTATTGTATAACGGTGTAGACAATACAGGTGGTAATTGGAAAAAATCACCTAACACTAATATGTATATATCACCGAATGGTTCATAATTCTCCTTAAAGATCTTTGTCTTTGATCTATAATCTGTGATATGACCAACCCCCAGGAGGTGTTCAAAAAAGAATTATGAGATTTATGATGGAAATTTCTGTTTATAGATGGTTATATTTTTTGGTTATTTTGGTTGCTATTAGTAACAATAATATTTATATTATCACTATGGTTACTATTATAATGGACAATTATTATAAACAAATTTAGCTGAATTAAATTCGTCGAAGGAAAAATGTTGTTTTTTCATTATTTTTTCGTCCTTTTTTTTCGCATGGGATCAATTTTGAGAAATTCGAAAAATGACCTTATTAAAGTACAAACGACATCCAATTTGCAATCGAAAACATATAACATTCATGAAAATCAGAGCATTATTTCGAGTAGTAATTGTTTTCAGACAAAAAAAAAAAGACACACATCATTGTAAAACCAATACATTCTTCGCTCCGCTCAGTATCTAAAAAAATGTATGATTTTATTAGAATGTATTTGATAAATTATAAGTGAAGGTTTATTGTACATTTGTAATATCCTGTATACCTAAATAGTTTGTGTGTTTTTAATGAATTATTTAATTTTAAAAATTTAAAGTAAAATACAATCATATTATTATATCTCTTAGTACTTAGTTTAATATTTAACAAGTTAAATATTAATTATTTTACTTACCATGCTTTATGCAGTAATTTTTTAGAACCTGTTATAGAAGCTTGAAATTCTCTTGAAATCTTTGGCCTATTAAGAAAATCTTTTAATGATTTTTGTTTAGATTTATGATATGGTAAGCACACATGACTTGTGCTAACTAATCGTTGTGTTTCTCTGCTTATTTCATCTACTACTGACTTTTTATTGTTTGATGATTTCTGAAAGTTAAGTTAATATTATATATATTTGTTTATAATTATAAACGATTTAATATTAAAGCAGTTTATACATGATAATATTTATTGACAAAATATTGTTAAACATTGACAATGACCACTGTCCGTGGCGTATCACAATATTATCAAATAATAAATCATTATCAATCAATAATAAAATACTGAAAATAAATCACAAATTAGACATGGTTTCAATTTGTATTAAATTTATACATTTTAAATCAAATGTTCATAATGAATAATTATGATTGATAATGTAGATAATTGATAATATCACAATAATATAACAGCTTTTGCTCTGGTCATTTAATTTCTTAATAAAAGAAAGAAGTACTAAAGAATGGTTAAAAAGCGAAATAAAATTAATACTTAAGTTAGTATTTAAGTTTTATTGTTAATAATATTGAACAGTTCCATTAACGCACATTAATAGTAGGAAACAAAAAGTCAAAATTTTTAACTCAATCTGATGTATATTGTCCATAAATACCAAATATTAATGCCAATATCAAAATGGAACAAATTATTTATTGTGTATAGGCCATATAGGTCATTATGGTTAGTAATAGCTATGTATTTTATAGGTATCTAAGTCTAAATTAATATTCATTTTTAAATTTGAAAAAACAATAAAACTATCCATATTGATTAATAGTTGTTAGTCATTAATGTTTTATGTTTCAATTTATATAATATTATTGATAATTAAATGATATTGATCAATACTCTGCCAAAATTTTATATTACAAAATTAAAATATTTTTACTAGTTTTTATAAAAATATTATAAAATAAAATGAAAAAGTATAATTATATTATATATTTTAAAAGTTTTGTTTTAGTCAATATGATTACAAAAATGTCTATATAAATCTCATTAAATAAACAATTATCAAATATTTTATTTCTGCCGCAGAATGGACTATATTTACGTAAATAAATATATTTCAATGTTTTTAAGTAAATTGATAATAATCGACATATCATTAAGAAATTAAATAAATTAATGGACAAATATCATAAAAATACGATTGACGCATTCGACATTTGAAAACGAAATGTTTATTAAAACACTTACCATGATTTTAGAAGTATATTATAGAGAAGCAAATTGAAATCGCCAATGATTAAACGTTAAGAATTTCAACACTCAGTTCGTATAAATTAAAAGTAAAAAGTATAAAATAATACACGACGCGTCTACAAAAATACAAGCGTAGTGACTTGCCACTTTGCCAGTTGCCGTTTTCAGTCTTGGACATCTTGGTCTTATTTCTTAACATATTGTTATCTGATCAATTGACAATTTTTTCTATTTGGCGGGAAATTAACAAGGGGGTATAGATATTAGATAATGAGAAAGGCTAACTGATATGAATAAAATTGATAAATCGAGGATTCATTGTTATCAATTTATCATTTATTCGAAAAAAAAGTTTAGTAATAAATTAATATATTGAAATTGAATAAAGTTTTTTGTTAGACTTCAAGACTTGTGACTTGCCCAATATCCGTTTACTTTACTTCATAGTATGTGACACGTATATACAATATACTATAAGGACAATTATTATTATAATATTTGTTATATGGATAAAAATACAAGTGGACAGTCTCTCTCATGAAATTTTTCATCAATTTTATTACAAAATTAGTAAATGTTATAATTGAGAAAAGGTAATTCTACATTAAATATATTCTTACATTTGATTATTAAATAAACACATTAAATTGTTTTACATTAATTTTATATTTAATAAAAATTTTTATTACTTAAAATTTACTATAGTATTATTTTATACATAAACCACCATGTAATAAATATATAAACGGTTGTGAGAATTTAATAACAGATGGTGGTTTTCTGCGCATGAAAAATTCATATTAGAACTAGGTACTTAAATTTTATTTATTAATTAGCGATTTATAACTGAAATTAGTATTTGATTTATGAATTATTTGCAATCAAAACATGATAAACATCAATATGAATTTAATATTTATACTATTATACTTATTGTGCATAAAACTGTAGTATAGTCATCAAAATAAAAATTAGATATATCTATTAATTAAAATAAATGTCATGTAGACATATTCTATTAGTTTGTAAGATTTGTATTTTAAACTCAGACAATCAGAAACTTTTTTTTTTAATTTTGATTCTTTCGCTACACCCTTCTTCAATTGAAGGGGTCCGTGCAAAAACCAGACAACTCCATTTTTTTTTTTCAAAATTGGGTTTTAACGAATTCTTATTAAGGAGAAACTAACAATTAGGTATATCTGTGTAAGAACGAGGTAAATCCAATAATTATTATAGGAAATGTAACGACTTTAGAGCTGTCTGGTTTTTTTATTCCGTTGAAAAATAAGATAACTCTGGAGCTATCTGGTTTTGTTACGATTATATAATTTTTAATTCCGGACAAAAAACCAGACAACTCCAATTTTTAAAAAAGCTTTTTTAATTTCCTGAATATTTTTGAAAAATGGAGTAAAAATCTTTCCCAGGGATGGCGCTAAGGGGGGAAATAGGGGCAGTTGCCTAGTCCGCGGTTCACAAATACATATAGGCCACGATTTTTTAAACTAAATTTTAAAATTAAAAATTAATTTAAATTTTAAACTTAAAAAGTAAGAGAAGGGATAATGGAGTGGAAGAGTATAGTGTTGAATTTGAATGCAATTTGAATGCAATGATAAATCATTACATTAGAAAAACGATTCTGAGCGAAGTTCATCACATAATATATGTACCGATTAAATTTTTACATTATCAGTATCTATGTTCAATATAATTATATATAATCAATATACTAAAATTTCAACTTTAAACACGCATAAAAAAAAAATTTAGTCTTCAGATTTTCCTAGTATTTTGGAAATTTGTTAAGATATATGTCAGTATACTTCCATAAAAATTTTAAAAATTATCCAAATTTTTTAGCTTTTCTATTAATTTTTATTGTAATAGTATTGAGAAATAAGAATATTCAAATGGATTCTAAAATTTTAGTTTAAACTAAAAATATCAATGTTAAACAGCTATAAAAAAAATGGAGACTTGGGAGTTTTCTAATATTTTTTATATGATGTTAAGTAATAAGTAGGTATACTTCAGTGAAATTTTCAGACTTTAATGCCCAAAATTGCCAATTTTATCAAACATTATATACAAAAAAAATGAGAATTTTACAAAATACTTAAAATCCTATATTTTGTAGAAAAATTAATATAATGGTTCCAAAATTTTATCTCAGTATATTTTTTACTTAACTCAGTTTCAATTAGTTGTAAATTATTACATTTTCCATTTTTTTTTTTTTTTTTTTTTTTTATAGCTGTTTAAATTATAAAAAAGAAGAGCTGATACTCCTGCCGCAGGGATATAGGTGTGCAAATAATAGTGTTTAATTTTAATTAGAATAATTTGAATGTAATGATAAATCATTGCATTCAAAAGAAGTGTTTTGAGTGAATTTCTGTCAGTTATGGTCATTTAGGTGACAAGGGATTTTATGAGCATTTATATTGAACTTATAGATTTGAATATTTTATATTGTTCAATTATGTACTATATGTATACCTTTAAGGTCCTTATATGTGTGATAACATTTTGTGCTTTAAATATTTAATAAAAAATGTCAAAATTTTAATCAATACCTACATTATCTGACTGAACTTTGCTCGGAATCGTTTTTTCGAATGCAATGGTTTATCATTGCATTCAAATTCTAATTAAAATTAAACGCTATGGTTCGCACACCTGTATCCTGTGCGGCAGGAGTTTCAGCTCTTTTTTTTCTAATATGTTGCTTTCATTAAATGTTAATTTATCAGAAGCTCTACCACCAGTGCCGCAACTTGCTATTGGTAGGCCCCAATGCAAGACAGAATTATGGGCCCCCCTTTTTTCTAAGCAATATATTAGTATATGATATTTTTAATCCCTTTCTCCTGTGGTATATTCGTACCTATATTATATATTCAATAAATAAATTTATGGGTGGATTTATAGGTATAAGTATCTAAAAAGGGTTGAATTTGTTACCAAAATTACCACGTATATATAATTCCTATGTGAATACCTACTCAATAAAATTTTAAAGTCTCTAACTTTAAAATTGCCTGAGTTATCGTGAAATATTGAAATCGAATTCATCGAAATTTCAGTTTTCATGAAAAATGCCGTTTTCGTCGTTTATTTTACCATTTAGGGTGAATTTTGAGAAATTCGAAAAATGACCTAAATATAGTACCAACTACTTCCACTTTCCAATTTCTTATTAGTTATTTCTATATTTTCAAGTGTTTTTCTATTCAATTAAAACATGTTCGATTATATAATATATTAATATATTATGTTTATGTTTTATATTGTGTGTATAATACGTATTATGTCTATGACTATGGCATCAATCGATAATGGACGGAAAATATATCATAAGCATAACTATTATGTGATATTTGGATGACAACAATATTTCGAGTTTCATTTTTAGATTCTGAGCGAAGCGAAGAATGTATTGGTTTTACAATGATGTGTGATTTTTTTTTGTTTTTTTCTTTATGTCTGTGTACAAAAATACTACCCGAAATAATGCTCCGATTTTCACGAACAGCATATGTTTCCGGTAGCAAAGTGGATGTAGTTGGTACTTTATTTAGGTCATTTTTCTCAAAATTGACCCTATGCGGTAGAAAAAACGGCGAAAAAATGACGAAAAATGAAATTTCGACGAATTCGATTTCTATATTTCACGATAACTCAGGCAATTTTTAAGATAGAGACCTGAAATTTTTTTTGGATGTTCACATAGCTACTATATATATGTGGTATAATTTTGGAACCGTTACATTAAT
>JAIUCT010000012.1:3386700-3429695 GCA_021307375.1 Tetraneura akinire | reverse complement strand
CACCTATCAGTGGTCTCAGCACAAACAGATCCTCAGTTTGTAGCGGGTTAAAAATATTTCACAATAAACATTTCTTGTTGCTATAAATTGAAATAAATTAGCAACACATGGGCAGTATAATAATGACGGGATAGTATGTTAGTATATAGTTATACTATTAGCAGGAAAAAAAGAATGATGGATACTTGTCAGTTTCTTGATGACGAAATTTTGATTATTTTGATCATTTAATTTTCATTCGAAAAAATGGAAAAACTAATCAGTATCGTTTAAAAAATAGTCCTTTCTCTTTAAAAAATTAAAGTATAAACACACTTTCGACTGAACGAGAGGATGAACATACATATTATGTTGACATTTTTTGTATTTTTTTTTTTTAATAAGTGAACGGTAATAAAAAACAACAATTTTTCCATCTGATATGATATCACAAATTAAAGAATTTCATTCAAATGTCAAATCGCCATTTTGAGCAATATTGCACGATAATATAACCGTTCGTCTGTTCAATATCTTACAGCGCGTTCCTTATTTATTTTCTTAACTGTAAGATATCGCGCGGTAAAATAACGCTCGTTTGTTGCGCATAATTTTTGCATAATTTATAAATTATATTTTACTATTGTAAATATATTTAAAATAACATTATACAATAGTATCAAAACATAATATAACGATAAAAATATATTTTGGTGAAATATTTATTTTAGATATTGAACGTTGTGAAAAAATTTATTGGTTTTACAGTGATGTGTATTTTTTTATGTTTTATGTCTGAAGACACTTTTTCTACCCGAAATAATGTTCCGATTTTCACGAATATTATGTTTTCAGTTGGAAAGTGGATTTAGTTGTTACTTTTTTTGGGTCATGATTCGAATTTCTCAAAATTGGGCCTATGCGTTAAGAAAAACGACCAAAAAATGACGAAAAAACGGCATTTTTCACGAAAACTGATATTTTAACGAATTCGATTTCAATATTCAAAAAGTCAAAAAAAAAGTCAAAAAAAGTTCAAAAAGTCGATAACTCAGGCAAATTTGAACTTAGAGATCTGAAAATTTTATTTGATGTTAACATAGGTAATATATACGAGTATATGTGATACAATTTTAAAACTATTACGTTAATTTTTCTTCAAATTATGGAACTTTAAATAATTCATAAAATACTCGTTTTATTGTATAATATACCTAATGTTAGATAAAATTGACGTTTTTAGGTGTGAAAATGTTACTGAAGTATATTCACATATTACTTAATATGATATCAAAATATTAGAAAAATCCCAAATCTTAATTTTTTTTATTTATAGCTGTTTAAAATTAATATTATTACTTAGTATAATCTAAAATTTTAGAATCCGTACAAATATTTTTCTTGATACTTTTACAATAAAAAAACAAAAAAAAAAGTCAAAAAATTAGGAGATTTTTTGAAAATTTAATTGAAATATACAGATGTATTTTCTATATATTAGAAAAATCTCGAGTTTCAATTTTTTTTATAGATGTTTTAAGTTTAAATTTGAGTAAAATAAATATTTTAATGCTTTATAAGAATACATCTTATTATATGTGTATTTTAATATTTTACAATAAAAATAAATTTTTTTTAAATAATTTTTAACAAAATCAAAAAAAATTGTGAAAATTTTATTGAAGCTCAAATACATTTTACTTAACTCAGTTCCAATTCATTGTGAATTAGAACATTTACGATTTTTTTTTCATAGCTGTTTAAAAAATAAAAAGCAAGGTAAGTTATATCTTATGTAGGTGTAAAGAGGATAGTGTTGAATTTTGATTAATATTTGAATGCAATGATAAATCATTACATTCGAAAAACGATTCTGAGCGAAGTACTGTCAGATTTGGATATTTAATTGACTTATTTAGGGATTTTATAATAAATTATTTATATTAAACGTCGAGATTGATTAATGTAAATTTTAATTAATATATAATATGTTATATGTTGAATTTCGCTCAAAAAATTTTTCATGAATGTAATGATTTATCATAAGATTTAAATGTTAATCAAAATTCAACACATTCCGCTTTAAACCTGTATCCCTTCCTCACCAGTTTACCTTTCCTTGCTTTTTGAATTAGTATATTTATTTACAAGAGTACCTAACCTAGTTAACTATACATACTAAATACTGTTCTAACATGAAATATTTATTTATTATTTTATATATTTTTATCGTTATGTTGTAATATTTTAATGGCATTATTACACAATAAAATCATTTATATATAAAAAAAAAAACAAGATAATTTATACATTAGATTCCCAGTTAATTAGGTAATAACTATCAAGTATTATTTATATAAACGTAATATTATTTCCAATTATCCTATCTTTTACTTAATCGTAATAATAATTATACTCGTATTATTTTTTTGTGATTTATTATTTAATTCTGTTGCACAATACCGAGAAGTTTTACTTAACTTTGTGTAATTTTCCAAATTAAAACGTACACGTATTAAATGTATTTATATAGGTAGTCTAGAATGCTGTATAGATATTATAGTCATTAGTTACTTATTGCATATATTTTAACTTTTACAATATAATATTTTCACCATTGTTTGGCTTAACAGAAATATTAATATACACTTACTTTCTTTAAAAGTATGAAACTCATGTTTATTCATCATTTGTGGTTCTGGAAATGTAGACACAGGTAATATTAAATTAAAGTAAAAACAAAATTAATTACGTATATATTATGAAATATTACAACTACATGTACAGATCCTCAAAATAAGAGGTTAGTAGGTATAATGGTATATAATTAAAAGTGAACGAATATTTTGGAATTTTATTTTTTAAACTCGCTAAACACAATAATAATAATTTACAGCTAATACGAATATTACAGTTGGCGTCAGATGGATTGGCTTGGTGGCGGTGTGGCGGTAATTTTTAGGAATTTTAATTTAATATTTACTGCTGTGAGACGTATCTTGATTTATTAGATAATACATTTCAAAATTTATTGTGGAAATAAAATTAGAATAGTCATTATTGACACGGCCGTGTACGTATAATACGAATCGTATATGCTACACACCGGTAAGTTCAACTGTCCATCCCGACTTGCGCGAAACGCGGACGGAAATACTTTTCGTCGGATTGTGCGAAACGCACAATCACGGTCAAACGCCACCGATCGGTGACAACACAGGCTAGCGAAATATTTATATATTCATTAAAACCCAGGAATTGCGATTATGTAGTCGAGCTTATGCTAGCGACTGGTTATCGAATCGATATAATTAATATTATAATATGAAAAAACGGCGATCTACCGACGAACGACCGACGAAACCACCGTCACAATTTGGCTCCCCGCAGAGGATAATTGAACTCCCGGTAAACAGCGATCCAGGTAGGATTACTTTTGGCCGCTTGATTACCTAAAGGGAATCATTTAAAATTTTTTTTTTTCTGTACTACTTATTAATATTACTACTGATTCATGGTAATAGGTAGTACATCGAAAAAAAATTTTACGACAAAATAATAAGTTAATCGAAGTCGATTAATAAATTATTATTTGGTCGAACGTTCACGGCATTTACGTATATAGTTGGAAAAATAATTAAACCATACAATTTTGTAAATAGGTATTGCAGATTATTAGAGTGAGTGGTCGTGCACAATTATAATATTATAAAAGTGCGACGAGGCAATTAAGTCAGCCACGACGGTCGTTTTGATAAACGTATATTTTGTGAATATTGCCGATTACGACTCGTATCGTGGAATTATTACTAATTAATAAGTTTCACCCGGCAGTACGAGTATATCGCTTTAATTATTACGTGCATACGACAACAGTAATATAATAATTTTATTATTATTTACGTCAATAATCTTGTATTTATTTATTATTGTTTGTGATTATTATATTTACTATTATTATTGATATTTGTTATTATTTTTTTTTTTAATTATTTGATTTCGGAATAATAGGAATTTTAATTTCGCGAATACGTAATATATCCTAGTATACACGACCAAAATTTTACATCATCCATTTCTGTTTAGTATTGACTTTATAACTTTTGATAACAAACTATAACAAAATGAGTAAAACTTTGGACAAGATGTCGTTGACCGAAATTAGGCGTGAATGTGCGTACCGAGAATTACCGTTAACAGCAACCCATTATTAAGAGATAAAAACAAAATAATAATGGATTTTTAATAAAAGTACTTATCGATAAATAACTAACTTTTTAGGATTAAAATAAGAAATATTATTTACCTAAAAGATTTTTAAAAAAATATTCGTTCTTCTTAATGATTGATTTTGAAATATTTGAATCTGTTGCTAAAAAAATGAAATCATTATTTTATTAATTATTTTAAATAATATAATGTTGTTTAATTAATATTTAAAAAAATCAATAAATAAATTTAAAAAAAGCAAAACAAAGGCAAGGCATACAGAGATATAAAGAGAATAGTGTTGAATTTTGATTAATTTATGAATGCAATAATTATAAATCATTACATTAGTGAAAACGATTTTAACCGAAGTTTATTAGATAGTATATGTACTAAGACGTGGGTGCAATACTCCAGATATTTCCATATTTTGGTCAAAATCACTTTTACAACTTATATTATTAAAAAAAAAATTACGTCGATTGGTGCAACAAGCAGCCATATCCGAATGTTAGTTACAGAGATATTAAATAAATAGAGATGTCTGTTGTATTATTTGATGCAACAACCAGACATACCCGGACATGCCTTTTTGTTGCATCATTATATTATATTGTAAATAATTATACAGTGTAACAATTAGACATCTCCAATAGTTAATTTATTAGTTTGGTTATCTAAAAATTGTATTTTGATCATTTAAGTACCTACTGGGATAGGTACATTATAACTATAAGCATTACAATTAAATCTAAAAATAATTTTTGTTTATTTTTATAATTATTATTTAATATTTAAATTGGTTTTTTGTTTCTCCTGAAAAATTTCATTTTTTGAGATGTCTTGTTGTTGCACCCACGTCTTCATATTAAGATTTTTACATTTATTAGTCTACGTTCAATATAAATAATTTATCATAAAACCCCTAAAAAAGTCAACTAAATACTTAAATCTGACAGTAATTCGCTCAGAAACGTTTTTCGAATGTATTGGTTTATCTCTGCATTTAAACGTCAAATCGAAATAATATTTACAATTAATTTAAACCGAGTTAAGTAATATGTATTTGAACTTCATGAAATTTTTTAAAATTTTTTAAAATGTTCTGTTGATTTAATTTAATATTATTGATAAATATTGATTTTACTCAAATTTCAAATTAAAACAACTAAAAAAAAAATCTGAATTAGGATTTCTCTAATATTTTGATATACCTAATGTTAAATAATATGTGAGGAAACATTAAAAAAATTTTCAGGTTTTTAAACCTAAAATTGCCAATTTCTTCAAATATTATTGTGGTATTAGTATAGTAGTGTCAACAAACAATTTTTATATTAGGTATCAATTTTTAATTCTTTTATTATGAATATTACTTAATGCTATGTAAGAGTTTTAATTGACCAAGATTAATTATTATAAAAATAAAAAATAATGTTATTTAGAAATTTAGTATTAGTGATGTCTTAGTTTTAAGATGTTTTAAATATAGGGTTTTGAAAAGAACGAGTGGAGACACCCGACGACGTTGTTTTGTGTTTAGTCTCCTCCCGTTTGATTTGTATTTGAGTTATACATTTGTAATTTATATTTGTGTTCTTTTAATATATTTAAAGTTTAAATAATCAACGAAAAAAAAAGACAATCTGATACTCCGGCCGAAGGGATATAGGTGTGCATATCATAGTATTTAATTATAATTAAATGATAAATCATTGCATTCGAAAAAACGATTCTGAGCGAAGTTCAGTCAGATAATGTAGGTATTGATTAATATATTGCCGTTTTTTCGTAATTTTTTCATCGTTTTCTCTAACGAATAAAATCAATTTTGAAAAATTCGAAAAATCACCTAAATAAAGTACCAAGAACATCAACTTTCCTACCAGAAGCATATGCTATTCGTGAAAATCGGACCATTATTTCGGGTAGTACAAGTGTCTTCAGTCATAAAAAAAAAAAAAACAAAAATATCAATTTTCAACAGCTATAAAAAAGAAATGTGACCATGGAATTTTATAATATTTTAATATGATGATTCAGACATAGAAAAAAAAAACGGCGGTCACCTATCCGCTGTCGATGCCTGGCTGCGGTGCTCAACACCGAGATATCGTTCGGGAATATTTCGCCGACTACACCACACGCGTCTCCCATAGAGTCATGTTTTTGTGAATGCCGTTTTATCGTCATGTTTTTCATAATATTTTGGTTTAAACTAAAAATATCAACTTTAAACAGCTATAAAAAAAAATTGAGACTAAGGATTTTTCTAATATTTTGAATTAATGTTAAGTAATATATAAATATACTTCAGTAAAATTTTCAGACCTTAATACCAGATATTGCTAATTTTATCAAACATTATATACAAAAAAACGAGAATTTTACGAAATATTCAAAGTTCTATATTTTGTAGAAAAATGAACGTCACGGTTCCAAAATTTTACCACATATATGTATTAGCTATGTGAATACCCAAAAAAAATTTCAAGTCTCTATCTTCAAAATTGCTCGAGTTATCGTGAAATATTGAAATCGAATTCGTCGAAATTTGAAAAATGCCGTATTTTCGTCATTTTTTGGTTGTTTTTTCTACCGCATAGGGTCAATTTTGAGAAAATCCAAATCTGCGCTACGCTCAGAATCTAAAAGAAATATAATATATAATGAAACATTTAAATTAAAAAAATTTATAAAAGTTCTAATAGTTAAAGAGATAGAAAAAAATATTATAATGGAATTTTGATAATAATACTAAATATTATTTACGTAGAATATTTTTTAAAAAACGATCTTTCTTCCCCATATTTGATTTTGAAGCATTTGGATCTGATACTAAAAAAATAAATTCATTATTTTATTAATTATTTTAAATAATATAATGTTGTTTAATTAATATTTAAAAATTCAATAAATATATTTAAAAAAGCAAGGCAATGGGATGGGATATAAGTGTAAAGAGGATAGTGATGAATTTTGATTAACATTTGAATGCAACGATAAATCATTACATTAATGAAAAGGATTTTAACCGAAGTTTATTTGATAATATATGTACAAATTAAAATTATTACATTTATCAGTCTACGTTCAATATAAATAATTTATCATGAAACCCTTCAATAAGTCAACTAAATACTTAAATCTGACAGTAATTCGCTTAGAAATGTTTTTCGAATGTAATGGTTTATCACTGCATTTAAGCGTTAATCAAAATAATATTCACAATTAATTGGAACCGAGTTAAGTAATATGTATTTGAACTCTAACAAACTTTTTAAAAATTTTCTGTTGATTTTATTTAATATTATTGTTAAATATTGATTTTACTCGAATTTCAACTTAAAACAACTAAAAAAAAATAAATTAGGATTTTTCTAATATTGTGACATAATATTAAATAATATGTGATGATACTTTAGTAAAATTTTCAGGCCTTTAAACCTAAAATTTCCAATTTCTTCAAACATTATAATAGATAACAAGGAGTATTTAAGAAGAATAATAAGAATACTTGTATGGATTCAATAATTTTGGATTAAACTAAAAATATCAACATTAAGAAGCTATAAAAAAAAAGAGACATAGGATGTTTCTAAAATTTTAGTATCATGGTTAAGTTATATGTGAGAGTATACTTTAGTAAAATTTTCAGACCTTAAAACCCAAAATTGCCAATTTTATCAAATATTATAAATATAAAAAGAGAATTTTACGAAATATTAAAAGTCCTATATTTTGTAAAAAAATAAACGTAATGGATCCGTCATATATGTAGTATCTATGTGAATACAAAATAAAACTTTCAAGTCTCTAACTTCAAAATTGCTCGAGTTATCGTGAAATATTGAAATCGAATTATTTGTAATTTAAGTTTTCGTGAAAAATGCTGTTTTTTGTCGTTTTTTCTACCGCTTAGTGTTAATTTTGAAAAATTCGAAAAATTACCTAAATAAAGTACCAACTACAACCACCTTTTTACCGGAAACATATGCTATTCGTGATAATCGGAACATTATTTCGGGTAGTAAAAGTGTCTTCATACTTAAAAAAAACAAGAAAAAAATGACACACATCATTGCAAAACTAATACATTCTTCGCTTCGTTCAGAATCTAATGCAAATATTGATTATATTATGTTGTAGATATATTTTTATTCCTGTAAGTTACAGTTAGGTAAGTTAGGCTGTAACCACCCCCCCCCCCCCCCCCCCCATAAAGTCATTCTGGATACGCCACTGGTTTATGGCAATAATTATAATTCAAATAGCAAAATATTCTTCATATTCATTTTAAAATTGTGTTAGTTAATGCATTCATTTGCATTACATTAATGCAAGTTTTTAAAAAAGAAAGCAATAGAAAAGCAACATTGATTTATTAAATTTTAATTTCATAAAAATATAAAATAATAGTTTACTTACATGAGTTTACACGATTTGTATATTGTGTAAAATCTTCATCTAATTGCGGAGAAACTAAACATAAAAGAAAAAGTTGTGATGAACTACAGATCTTAAACGATTATTATTTGCACAATATTTTAATTTTAATTTCTTCGTTTGTATTTATCCCTTATACGGTAGGAGATGGGAATATATTAATCTCTACCTTGAATGGTTGATATCTCGATCTTCTGAAAACGCATATTCCAAACTTCCACAAACAGTTGACATAGACATTATTTTTAATATTTTATTCTTTAAGAAAAGGAAGAAAGAATGGTGACACAGAAATTAAATTTTAATTTAAATATTAGCTAGATACTGTTTTCTATATTTTAAATATAAAGTAGGTTGTTTATTTGGTTTGGATTATATACTACAATATGTTACATTCTATTATTGTATTAATAATTAATAATAATAAAAATTAGTTACAAGATTTCAAATATTGGTAAATATCGTTAGACTCAGGCGTTCTTCCTAGAATGTATTTAAATAAATTGTTGAGTAAATTATAATTATTTACTTTTAATATATATATATATATATAAATTAATAAGAACATAATTTTTATTAATAATGTAATATTCTTTTTTACTATAGTATATAATGTAATTATTAACTGTAGGCATTATATTTTTATGTAATATTAACTATCCATAAAGGCTACATAATAGATTTTATGATATTTGAAATATCAAATTTAACGTGTTTAAGTGTCGGCCAATTAATTTTTTTTTTTTAATTTGTCAATTTACTCGTATATTATTTTATTTGCGTATTATTACTTACCATATGATTCCATTCTTATTGTATAATCTTGGTATGTCTCAGGTAATAATGGAAACACTAAAAATACAATAAATTAATATTCTTACTATGCTTTTTATAATACTTCGATATATATATATATATATATATATATGTATTTTTCGTTTTTGTATGGGAAAACATATTTTACATTTAATAAATATATTATTTACACGTAGGTATATTATAGAAATTATTGTGTTTTCAATAAGTATTAGGTATTCTACTATAATGATAATAATATATTTTACGTATTTAATTAATAATCATATTAAATATTATATCTGTACCTAACCTAACTATATTTTGATTGTTAATCGGAAAAAAAAAACTTTTTCAGCTGATAGATGCAAGTGTCTCTCTCTCCCTGCACCATCATAATTAGGTACCTACACATATGAATGTACTTCACTCAGAATTATTTCTTCTAATGCAGATTATCAAAACGCATATTATACACTATGAATATATTATTAATTATGCATATGAAGTTTAATTATAATTATATCTATACATTATTATCCTACCATGACTAATTCTTAATCTGTATTATTTCTGTCTTATTTTATATTTCAAATAACGATTTTATTGTTTTCATATATAAAATTATTTCTAAGATATTTACGGTTAATGTTAACTTTATATTTTAATAAATATATGATATCAATATTCACTATTTGCGGTTACTTACTATTTTGATAATATTTAAAGTCGTCTTCTGTTATAATTATTTTGTGATCTAACAAATATAAATAATGTTTTTATAAAACCATATTATAATATTTCATTGTATAGCTTTATTGATAGTTTTTTAATTAGATAAAAAGAAAATTTTTAAAAATTTGTTTTATTTTGACAGCAAAATAACAAATATTATAAAAAGCAATGTAATTACTAATCATAAAAAATTGATAATAGTTAAAGTTTCTCAATTTATCGAACAATATTTATGGGAACTACGTAATACATATTTTATAAAAACAGATGGAGCAATTCCAAATTGATTGATAATTCAATATGCATCAGATCAATATGAACCAGTAGATATTAAATAGATATTAAATTATTGTAGAACACATTTTACTATATTATTGTATTCAAAATTGTAATACATATTATTATTAGTCGATGCTAAATAGTGATACAATTTCAAAAAATTATTTAAAATTCGAGTAGCTTTTATGTATTGTTTAATTGGTCATTATTTTGGACTAATTTTTAATTTTTATTCATTTATTATATTTATTAATTAATGGTCACCCATTACCACTAACTTCCCAATTACTCAAAGTGTAAGTCATTAGAGTAAACTGCCAACTGCGTAGTAAGACGCCGTTGGAGAAGTACCAAATAAATTCATAAGTATGCCATAATCATTTAATAATCATAACATTATATGATTATAATATTATAATAATTATAATATTATACACTTATATAGTAATATAGAATATTATTTAGAGAAATATTTAATTTATATTTTCTTTTCATATTTTAATCACTGAGAATGAATAAATTGTGAAGAACTGTAGACTAATAATTGTTTTAGAAATATGTATAAAATTAATTTTATTATAATCTTAAATAATATTTTTTTTAAATTTGTTTTAATGAAACTTACTTTCTATTCTTTTTTGATACTCCACGAAATTTTCAAATTGTCTTGGAAATACTAAAAATATAACAGGTGATTAATTAATTAAGAATTCGATAAATGTATTTTATTTTTTCTAAATAGTTATTCTATTATATAGTATTGTATAATAATTCTCTCAAGAAGATCCTAAAAATAAAATTACAAAATTGATAATTATTTGGGTAATATGGTTTAAAATAGCACTAACAATATTTATTTGGGTAGGTATGCAATTTAATGTAAATTAAATAATGGCTTTATCTAAGGAAATAATGTATTATACTTTAATAAAATAATATATATATATTTAATATTTAATTATTAATAATGTTAATATAAAATAAGATATAATTTGTAACTATTAAATTACAATATAAGTATAACTCACTTTTGAAAAATATTTTAGCTTCATCGTCCTTCATTTTAAGCCAAGCTAAATTCATAATTTTTATGTAAATATTATTGTTTATAACAAAATTTAATTTAACATAAATAATTGAACAAATCAAATTTATGGCAGGTCTTTTATAATGCAGTATTATAACACAGGTTAATTCATTAAGAGTATACCATCGTATTATAGTATAATGAGAGGTATCACCCAGGCTTAAATAACAAAAAAAAAATTGTTAAAATGATACTAATTATAAGAAATTACTATTGTCTCACAACTTTACAAGGGAAACGGAAGAAAAATAATTTTAATGATACCTATATGGCTATAATATAATATTATTATTATTTTACCAAAATGCTATTCGTGATAATCGGAGCATTATTTCGGGAAGTAAAAGTGTCTTCATTCTTAAAAAAAAAATACACAAACAAAAAAACAAAAATAAAAGACACACATCATTGTAAAACCAAATTATTCTTCGCTACGCTCAGAATCTAAAATGACATTTTCCTTCGACGAATTGGACTTGTTATTAAATGGACTTGATTATAGTATTTAGTATTTATTATAGTAACCATAGTGATAATATAATTATTATTGAAACTAATAACAACATCTATAAAAAAAATTTCCATCGTAAACCTCATATTTTAGCTTGTTTAAAGATAATAAATCATAGATCATAGATCATAGATCAATGACTAAGGTCTATAATGAGAATTAACCAACTATTCTATATGATATATACATATATGGTTTTTCTAATTGCCTACACCGTTATACGATAGTTTCAATCATACGTTGTCAAAATATCCTAATGACATAAAAATTATATTAATAAAAACTATTTAGAAAACATTTAAATTTTATGAGTTGACCAAAATCATGAGGCAAAACGATAATAAAGAATTTGCATTATTAATTTAAACAAATTTAGCTAGAGAGCAAAACGACGTAAAACGGCATATTTCATGAAAACTAAATTTTCGACGAATTCGTTTTCAATATTTCACGATAACTTGGGCAATTATCAAGTTAAAGACTTGAAAAGTTTATTGAGTATTCACATAAATTATATATATACATACGTAAAATATTTGAACCGTTACCTACGTTAATTTTTTTACAAAATATAGGACGTTGAATATTTCGTAAAATTTTCGTTTTTATGTACGTATATATAATGTTTGATAAAATTGGCAGTTTTGGATTTAAAGATGTGAACATTTTACTAAAGTATATTTACACATCACTAAAAATCATATAAAAATATTAAAAAAATCCCTTGTCTCAATTTTTTATAGCTGTTTAAATTTCATATTTTTATTAATATAAAATATTATGAAAAAAAATGACAAAAAAACAGCATTTTTCACAAAAACAATGAGGGACGTGTAGTGTAGTGGGCATAATATTCGAGAAGGCTACCTAGGTGTTAAGCATCGTAGCCAGGCATCGATAGCCGATGGGTGATCGCTGTTTTTTTTTCTATGTCTGAAGATATCATATCAAAATATTAGAAAAATCCCTAGTCCAATTTTTTTCATAGCTGTTAAAAGTTGATATTTTTAGTTTTTTGTTTTCCGGAAATATTCTCAAAGCTGGGATTTTTCCTGGAATATTATAATTTTTATAAATATTATCCATGTTATCACATTTAATTAAATTATTTATTTTAAATATTTCTAAATATTCAGTATTTATGAATTTATAGTCACTTCCCTGTATACCATAATTCATAGGTAATGAATCACTCTATACTCGATTCAGAATAAGAGCGGTAGTCGGCGGCCGACTTCTGCGCATGGGCGTGGCGTCTGATTTAAATTAGGTACCTAGTGCCACAACTTTTACGGGAGCGTCGTTTATTCTAGTAATGACAATTAACGTGTTCACATAATTTAAAATACATTGTGCCCACTCAATGACTGTCACGCACCGTGCGGTACTGAATTGTTTCATACGCCACGTAATGTGTACACAGACGAATGCTTACGTACCATGTATCGTTTGTAATGTATTTACATAATATTAAATACAATATTATAATAAGGATTATAAATTTATTAAATATAATAATTAAATAAAAACCTTTTTTTATAATTTTAACCATTTTTAAATATATTACAAACATTCTTTTTATTATACTACACAGTTAAAAATTATTTCATACAAATGAACGTCGTCCATTTTAATAATAGCATCAGCCATTGTTAATATATAAATGATATTATTATAAAAAAACACTAAAAACCGCTTCGAAAATCCTTAAGAAACGTATAAATGCACTATGTGAGAACACGTAAAAACGAGCGCGCACGGAGGAATGAACAAATCGTATAATTATAATAATACATCTACTCGCCACGATTGTAACGCAGCGCTGTAAGTATCGAATGCAAATTGGTGGGCGATTAGGAAGTGGAAACGTCTGACCGAAACGAACGAAAACTCGTCGCCGCCGACTACAGCTCTTATTCTGAATCGAGTATAGTTTTGATGAATATATTATTAAATATTTTATGATCACTTAAGAATTATTGAACTTAGAGTGTTGAAAATTTTATATTTGTAGTACATTATATACGTCATAAAATTTTGAAACTCTTACGTTGATATATAAATTTGAATGATATAATAATACCTATACTCTGTTCCAAAAGAGAAGACACGAGTTCTGGGCATAGCGAATGACGGCTAACGCATTAACGTATCGCGTACCCTATTTTTCCCCTTCCACTTGTCATTGTTTCACGTGGTGAGCTTTACAAAGTCTATTGCGGATCATTACCGATGATGTATACACCGTAATTAAATGCGGCACACAATAGCCACACGTGCATGGTTATCAGGTGACAGTTATACGTATATTCGCCAAGTGTCTTAGAGGTCAACAATCGAAGCGCGCCGTATAATGGTTTTTAACGGTGCATCTGGGCGTCAGAGCTTGCTGGTGAGCAAATCGGAGTAGGTGAGGAATGCGCGCTGCCGAACGAAAACTGGTCACCGCTTCGTGTCTTCTCTTTTGGAACAGAGTACCTATATATATTATATGACTGAACTTCGCTCAGAATCATTTTTATTAAATGCGATATCATTACATTCAAATTACGATCAAAATACATTACAAAATGCTATCCTTTCTTCAATTTCTACAATTGTATTCCTCTCACAGTAGTATCGCTCGTTGTCGTTATTTTATTTGGCACTAAGAATGGTAATATTGTACCAAAGTATATGTAAATACAAAATAAAAGTTTATTTTATGTGGATTTGATTTTTTTTTCTTGTTATATATATTATAATATATTAATATACACACGTACTGTTCTTATAAAATATTAATATTAGATTTTTCTATTAGTTTCGTCTGGTCAGCACATTTGGTTATTTGTTTATTTATTTGTTATATGTTTTTTAACGTATGTAGTGAACTAGTGACTGTTTACTGAATAACTATTCCAGTTAGTCAATTAGTTAGTTTCAGGTATAAACATTTTCTATTAAATCTATTTGTAACTTTGAAATGGACTTTGCTATAAAATAATGTTATAAATAATAAATGTTTTAATATTATATATTAAAATTTTATTTTTATTATTCCTGTATATATACTTACGAGTATATGTTCTTTCATTATGATTTGGATACAAGAATATATATTCATTAAACTTAGGATAAACTAAAAATGAAAATAAAATAATATTTATTATTATATATTATTATTGTAAATTGTTTTTCATTAGTCGTATAGTGTATACTAATGAATTAAATGTAAAATATAATAGGTAGGTAATATAATTTTAAATATTTATTAAAAATATAGCATGTAACCAAAATTTTTTCTAATCATGTTTGATCATTCTAATAATGCCTAAGTAGGTATTATATATTAATGTACTTGCTTACCATTAAATTATAATAAAAAAAAAATATCTTTTAATTTGCCTAAATATAAAGTTGCAAAATATCTAATTTTAAAAAAATTTAAATTTTTAAATTTTTTTTTTAAGTGTATTTAAATATCAATTTCAATAGAAAAAACAGGGGCGTCCCTGGCCCACGTTTTAGGGAGGGGCGATTTTTAAATAAAATTGTTATTGAAAAAATTCATGTTTATTTTTATTAATAAATTACATAATATATATCTACATAGTAAATTTTTTTTTAAAAAAACGCTGTATCTATTTAAAAATTACATTAATCATAAATACAATTTTTTTTTTTTTTGCTGCAATAATTTAAAAGTGTACTATACTACTATGTTTCCTTTTCATTTTAATAAAACTAAATATTATGTGTACGAGTTTTAAAATAAAAATCACACGTTTGTAATGTTATACGATGAAAATACAACACATACTAATATAGTAATAGTTTAAACATCACCTGCAATTTATCTTTATATTATCGTAATTTGTAAATCACATCATATCTCGAATTTGTAATAAATTTGTACACAATATATACACATACAATTAACAATTACATAGTAGATATAAATAATTTGGTATTTCTATTGAAAATAGAGTCACTTAATTAGAAAATAGTTTAACTAGTAATAAGTCGTTCAACTCTTCTTCGGACGAGACTATTATATCTGAAGTTATTGATCGACAAGCAAGATCACGTAATATTATTATTTTTAATGCCCCGGAACCTGATGGAATAAATGAGAATGATCTATCGGTAACAAAGTCTATATTACACGGTATTAGTCCTAACGTTACTCCAGCAATAGTCTCTAGATTAGGTCAAAAATCAAATAAACCTCGTCCACTAAAAGTTACATTACACGAGCCATCTGATGTTTTTATTGTACTTAAAAATAAACATAAGCTGCGTACGTCTATTTATGGCTCTTTCCGTATTTCTCCGGATCGTACAATAACGCAACGTAACCAACTTCGTGATATCTTTGCAAAGCTTGAATAACGTAAAGCAGCAGTTAAATCTAGTGATGAAGTTTGTTAAAGGTATACCGACCATCTCAAAAAACTAAAAAACGGATCAGTCCACTTCCACTATAACTTAAATTTTTATTATCAAAATGGTCGTGGATTGAATACTAAATTAAATGTATTAATGCGTAATATATGTTTGTCCGACCACGATTTCATCGGTTTATCTGAAACCTGGTTATCCTCAAATGTCAATACATCTGAATTAGGTCTACTAAATCACAATACTTATCGTTGTGACCGAAACCTGATTACGAGTAATCGTTCGAGAGGTGGAGGTGTTCTGTTAGCAATCAATAATAAATTTCATTCTCGCTTATTACAAATTCCTACCAGTCCAGTTGAACATATATTTGTTATTATTAAAATTAATCACAATTACTTTATAATAGGTAATGTTTATTTTCCACCTCATACTGATATTTCAATTTATAATAAACATTTTGACATTATTAATAATTTACTATTACAATTCCCATATGTTAAAAATGTAATTATGGTTGGCGACTATAATCTACCAAAGTTTCAGTGGCTCCCTAGCAATACTGGATTTTTTCCCGATCTCTTAAATTTAAATAATACTGAATCTGATTTTTTATCAAAATTATCTTTTTTAAATTTTTTTCAATTTAATAATGTTCCAAACAGTAATGGTACAATTTTAGATTTAGTTCACTCTGATTTAAATAATTTAGTTGTAAGCAAATCTGTATATCCACTTGTTCCATGTGATAATTATCATCCAAGCTTACTTATTACTTTCCTCATTATTATAAATGAACCAATTAGATATAGTCAGTATGTATATAATTTTTTAAATTGTAACTATGCGGATATAATTTCTAGTTTACCATCGATAGATTGGAATAAAATATTTAAAAGTCTTAATATAAATAAAGCTGTCGATTGGTTTTACTCTATTATTTATGATATTATCGATATATTTGTACCTTAAATAATTAAATGTCAGTCTATCTACCCTTTGTGGTATAGTAAGAATTTAAAAGAATCAATTTAAAAAAAAAAAAATTGCTCATAAAATATATAAGAGTTCTGGTTTAGTGTCTGATTATAATATTTTCTCAAATCTCCTTGCAAAATGTAAATTTCTTTCAAAAAACGATTATCAAAATTATATAAATAATATACAAAAAAACTTAAAGAATAGACCTGATTAATTTTGGAAATTTATAAACAGTAAACGCAAAAACAATTTTTTACCAAATAGTATGCATTTAAATACTGATCAATTCAATACTCCTATTGATATTGTTAATGCTTTTGCAAATTACTTCTCTAGTGTTTATGAGAACTACGATTACGTCAATGTATATTTTAAACCACAAGGTCCACCTAAAACTTTACTTTCTCCACTTCATTCTTGTTCTATTGACTTAATTGAGGTATTTGAGTCACTTAGCTCCTTAAGTTCAAACTCCAGTCCAGGTCCTGATATAATACCTAACATTTTCCTAAGAAACTGTAAATTTGTTATTTCCTCGCCTTTACAATATTTATTTAACTTATCTCTCTCTACTAGTATTTTCCCAGATACTTGGAAAACTAATTTCATTCGACCAATTCCTAAATCTTTTGTGATGTATCAAATATTTCAAATTACAGACCAATATCCTTGATTTCACTTATACCTAAAGTTTTTGAATCGATAGTTGCAAATAAAGTTTTACCTGATTTAAATAATATAATTATAGATGATCAGCATGGTTTTCGACGAAGTAAAAATACTATTACCAATCTAATTAACTTTCAACATTTTGTTTCTGATGCTCTCTCCTGTGGTTAAAATGTGGATGTCATTTACACCGATTTTGCTAAAGCCTTTGATAAAATTAATCATCAAATATTATTTATAAAACTTAAACAGATTGGCATCTGTGGTTATTTTTTATCTTGGATTATTTCTTTTATTGAAGATTGGCAGCAAATTGTAGCTTACAAAGAAAATTGGTCTATTCCTATACGTGTTACGTCGGGAGTTCCTCAAGGGTCTCATTTAACACCAATATTATTTCTTATTTTTATTAATGACATTCATTTCAAAAATTGTACAAAATTGATGTTTGCCGATGATCTCAAGTTATTCAGTTTATTGAACAATCAAGTTGAAGCTGATTTACTACAGTCTGATTTAAATATTCTCTATGAATGGTGTATAAACAATAATTTCAGTCTTAATATTAATAAATGCCAGATAATGACTTTTTCCAAAGCTCGGGTAGTCTCAAAATTTGATTATCATCTAAATGATGAAAAACTACACCGTTCTGAAGGACCTATTAAAGACCTAGGTATATTATTTGATCCTAAACTAAATTTTGACTGTCATATTAATAACATTGTTAACAGATCAAACAAAATCCTGGGTTTTATTCGCCGAAATTGTACCGACTTCAATGATAAATTAGCTTTAAAGTCCATATATCGCTGTCTGATACCTACGTTCCATCTGTGAATATGGATCAATAATATGGTCTCCTTACACATTATATTGTACATAATTTAATATATATATATATGATATTTATATATGTATTTTCTTTACTTTTCTTGGAATTTACTATTATATTTTTACGAACGATTGTAACTTTTTTGATAATGTAATTGGGCCTCGCCCGTTTGAAAATTTAAATAAAATAAAAATAAAAATAAAATTTCACTATTTCAGCTGATTTACTCGTACGTAAAGGTAAATTATTAAAAATAATAATATTAACAACAATTTCTTGTATTAAAAATTATATAAATATCTTAAAAAAAAATTCAGGGAGGGACGATCGCCCCGTCGTCCCTCCTAAAATACGTCTTCGGAAAAAAATCATACTATTTACTTATAACTCAATTTCTCAAAAGATGTGACCGATTCTGGGCATAAATTGTAGTCGATCATGTCGGCAATTGTTTCACTAAGAATTCGATATCAGTAACAGTGATCGATTGAAATTTCATGCATTTTCATATTTCTCCCTCCTCACAATGCTTCATGTAATTTGAAATAATAAGAAATATTAATATCAGGTTACGTGTTAATGACAAGTTTTTATCGATTTTTAGACAGTTCTCTCGTGAAATAAAGTATATATTACGAGTATATAATCGTAATTTGCATTTATATCTTAATATACCTATTCATATTAAATTTGAAAAACTTACGTTTTATTACATTGAAGAAGTATAATTTTATTTCATTGATTTCGGGATAGTCAATTAAATCTAGAAAGGAACAAGTTATAATTTGTCATGTTTATTAGTTAACTGTTAAAGCTAATAAAATTAATAATAAAAAAACAACGGATGGGATACAGGTGTAAAGAGGATAGTGTTGAATTATGATTAACATTTGCAAACAATCATAAATCATTACATTCGTGAAAACTATTTTTAGCGAAGTTCATCAGATAATATATGTATTGATTAAAATGTTTACATTTATCAGTCTCTACGTTAAATCCTAAAAATTTATTAAAAAACCCGTAAATTAGTCATCAAAATATCCAAATCTGATAATACTTCTTACAGAATTGTTATTGAAGTGTAATGATTTATCATTGCATTCAAATGTTAATCAAAATTCAAAACTATCTTCTTTACACCTGTATCCCTTCCATTTATTTTTATACTTTAAAGAAATACAAAAAGAAATCGTAAATATAATAATTCACAATGAGTTGCAACTAAGTTAAATAAAATATATTTAAACTTTAAAAAATTTTACAAAATTTTTTGTCGATTTTATTTAACATAAACGTAAAATATTAAAATATAATAGGAAGAATCCATATGAATACTTTAAATATTTATTTTACTGATACACCTATAAAATAATTAATACTTGATATTTTACCAATATTCAGGAAATACGTTAACCAATATGTAAGTATGATTTAATAAAATATTTAAAAAAATTTTAAAATTTTTTGTCAACTTTATTAATTTTTTAATTGTAAATAATTTGTTTATGTTTTAAAATCGCATTTATAATATAGTATAATATATTTCCACTACCTTTATTCTAACCTATGCTGTTGTGAATTACGATGATATGAAATAATACCAGATTAATTGATTTATTTTACACTGTGATTTTATTATAAATTGGAAACTAAAAGATTTTTTTATATATAAATGATTACAAAACTATCAAATTACAAACTGTCAAACATCTAGCCAATTAAAAATTTCATCAAGGATCTGTGATTAGTGTAACAATGTTTCTATTAATATTATGTTAGCTATTAATGATATATTTAACGAAATACCTAAACCCACAAAACATCTACTTTTTGCTGAAGATTATCATATTTACTGCAGTGACACAACATTAAAACAACAGTTGAAATTCTCCAACAATTACTATTTGGTATAAAAAAACTGGCTTTATATTTTCCCCAAAAATAAGCCAAAGGATATGTTTCAACACAGTCTCCAATATAAATTGTCAACTATACCTCAAACATTCACAAATACCTATATGTGAAAACTTACGTATACTAGGAATGACCTTCGATAATAAACTTAAATGGACTCCACATATCAAAAAACACAATACCTAGCGTATGCAAAATCAAAATGAACATAATGAAAACATTATCTCATCATACTTGGGGGGCTGACACCAAATCACTCAAAACCATATACAAATCGCTAATATTGTCACAAATAAATTACGGCTCTCAAATCTACAGAACAGCTAAAGAAAATCTTTTAAAAATATTAGATCCCATACATAATGAAGGAATACGTATATCCATTGGCGTTTTTAGAACTACTCCCATAGATAGTATTCTATGTTATTCTAATTTATGGAATCAAGAGAAAAGGTACTCCAAAACACAATGGATATAAAAATTTCTACTACTATAAATCCAATTAATATTAAAAATAAATCAATACTATCCTTAAAAGATGTTTTTGTCGAATTAAAAAACAAACTTAACATACATACATTCTTAAAAACAAAATTTCTTTTCAGAAATTCCCTCCATGGCTTTAGGAAGTTAAAATAAACACTGAACTACTCGAATATAATAAACATATGAGAAATCCAAAATTTATCAACACACAATACTGCGAAATTATTCAAACTTGCTTCTTCAATTTCACCAAAATTTATACTGACTCATCAAAATCTTCCTAATGTGTTGGATTTGCTATAATCCAAAATGAAACCTCCATAAAACACAAACTCCCCTCAGAAACCAGTATATTTTCAGCAGAAAGCTATGCCATCCAAGAACCACAAAGCAATCTTATTAGCTAATACGATTAGTTCAAATAACATTCTAATCCTAAGTGACTCTCTCGGTGCTTTCCTAGCACTCAAAAATCCTTTTCCGTCTAATGAAATCATCCAAACCAATTGACATTTAAGCAAATAAAAATATTCAATTCATGTGGATACTATCACATGTAGGTATAACCGATAAAGCATCAGATGTGTTGCTACTAACACATTTCAATACCCTACAATTGTCGACATACCCATGAATGATGTCAAAAATGTTATTAAAAATAAAATACAATCAATATGGCAAAACTATTGGGACTCTGTTCCACTCACCAACAAATTAAAAGAAATTTAAAAAAAGTACAAAAAAATGGCATATTCCAAAACACTTTAAGAGAAAACATGAAGTTACCATAACAAGAGCTAGAATAGGACACTCTGCCTTAATTCACTCATTCTTAATCACCAAAGACCTTCCTTCCTCATGCAATAATTGTCACACTATTCAAACTATTTAACACATAATCATGGAATGCCCTAAATACAGTGATGGGAAAGAACGAGTTCATATGAACGCGTTCATGTGAACTCGTTCATTTTGAGTGAACTGGATACGAACGCGTTCTTTTTTAAAAAAATGAACTTGAACGTGAACTAAGTTCTTATTTGTTCTAAACGAGAGTGTTTTTAGTTAGTTCATAAACAAGTTCATTGATTGTCATATTTTAGACTTATGAAACCTAAAAATTTCGTATAATTTTATTTTTATCAAAGAAACGAAAAATTTCAGAAATTAGATTTGTTATTTAGGCATTTACAAATTGTATTTTGTATTGTGTATTAATTAATGTATATTGAACATTTTAATAAAACATAAATAAGGAATATGCTATGAAGAATGAAAATAATATTTTGACATTTTGTTAACTATTTGATAGGTAGATATTTATAGTAACGACTGAATTATTATTGTTGCATAAAGCGTACCACGTAGAGGTTTGATTTTAAATGGTTAATATTTTAATAATTATTAATTATTAGTTATAATTTATAATTTTAACAATTATAACTTATACTAGACAAAATAAAAACATATAGGTAGGTATTTATTTTTTAAAAAGTACTGGTTAGGGGGCACCTTACCATTAAAACCGCCATTGATACATATTAAAATTAATTTTATTATTCATACCTATACGGCTATATATATTATATTTCATATTTGCCATTTAGTTGTCACTTGCAAAATAATTAAATTATATTATACTATTATAATACTAATGTATTGTGATTTATAAATATTTTGGTTAAAATCGATGATCGTGAACTTGAACTAGTTCATTTTAAAAACCATGAACTTGAACTAGTTCATTTTGAAAACCAAGAACTTGAACTTGAATTAGTTCATATTTAATGCATTGAACTTGAACTTGAACTAGTTCATTTTTAAAAAGAACTTTCCCATCACTGCCTAAATATCAAAGTACCCGTAACGAATATATGATACCAACAAATTATGAAGATTCCATCAATGAAGATTACAGCACAAATATTATAAACTTTCTAAATAAAATAAATATTGTATATAATTTGTAAATTATATAATTATCTGTTAAACTTTATATTTTAAAGGCTAATAACCTCAGTTGTTGAAGCCAAAATAAATTAAAAAAAAAAAAAATGATTTACTTTTTTTAGATTTTGATACAAGTTCAACATATTTTTCCAATGTCTGACCTAATCGTGGTACAAAAACTGAAAATAGATATAATATTGTATATTACTTACAATTATATAGGTAGGTCCTTAATTACATTTAATAAAATTTACAATATTATTTTTGAATAAATAATTTAATTTGTATACATCAAAATATAATATATTAAGAGTATAATTATACTGATATAATACGTATAATATTACATAAATGTGTGTTTTCTTCATATTACTACAATTATATTTTTTAAAAATTTTTAAATTTTAAATTTTTTTTGTTTATAGCCACTATATTTTTACATAATAATAAAATTCTATACAATTTTTTTTATCCTAAACTTTTAAGCTTTCTTTATATGATATTTTATATTTATTTATATAGGTACTATAAATTTTCATTATATAACCTGTAAAACCTATAAAACCCCTAAATGTGTCACCCAAATACCAAAATCTGCCAGTACTTCTCTCAGAATCGTTTTTCAAATATAATAATTTACCATTGCATTCAATTTCAAATGTTAAACAAAATTCAAAGTCCTTTATTTTGTAGAAGAATTAACATAACGGTTCCATAATTTTACCACTATATATAGTACTTATGTGAACCCCAAATAAAAATTTAAATTCTTTATCTAAAATTGCCTGAATTATCGTGAAATATTGAAATCGAATTCGTCGAAATTTCAATTTTCATAATAAATGCCGTTTTTTGTCATTTTTTGGTAGTTTTTTCTATTCGAAATTCGAAAAATGACCTAAATAATATACCAACTACATACACTTTAACTGAAAACCGAAAACATATGCTATTAAAATTGGAGCATTATTTCGAGTAGTAAAAGTGTCTTCAGACATAAAAAGAAAAAAAAAGACACACATTATTGTAAAATCAATACGAATACATTTTCGCTTCACACAGAATCTAAAATTAGTAAAACACTAAAACGAATTTAGCTTTTAATTATTGATAAAATTAGGGATAAAGTAATACAGAATAATGTTTTATCAAATAGTAGTCATGAATTTATTTGAAATTGTAAAATATAAAATTTTATATTTTTATCGTACCTATATAATTTTTATTATTATGTATGGTCTATGATGTTTTCTATGTCTATTTCTATGGCGTTTGTTTCATTTTAAGCTAATAATATTTTAAATGTCATTTTTTAGGATATTCGTTTTGTTATGAATCATTTATTTTTATTAATAATTACTAGATGATCCATCATTCTTACATTAATATTGATAATAAATTTATGTCATTATACAAATTATGTAAATTTAGCAACATACTTGATTTCATTTTATTAAATCTTTTTATGGAGCATTCTTTTAAAATATATATATTGTGGGTTAATTGTTTTTTATTTTCTAGAAATAACAATATAAAATTAATAATTAAAATTACTATTTAATTTATTAATATAATAAATTAATAAATGTATATATTTATTTTAAAAATTAATATAAATTATTTTCTGATAAGACAAAACTATCTTAACATGCATTATAGATATCCTATTTAAATGATTAACAATTTGATTAATAATATAATTATTTATATATGAATTTGAAGTATAGTATGAATGAATTAACTTAACTATAAAACGAAATAACATGAAAACTAGATATATTATAATATTATTTATTAGTTATTATTAATAATAAAATTAAATAGGTTCTTTTGTTTTTTATAACACATAATATTATTAAATAATTTATTATAGTTTTTGTATTAATGAATAGGTCATATATCTAAGTATATTAAAATTTCTGAAAATTATAGGTACTATTAATATTTATGATGCATAAAAGTTCATTGCGTGATTAATCTATACATATCACAATATACCTCTTTAAAATATAAATTCCATTATAAATTTATATATGCTTAGATGAAAACAAATTGAAAATATTAAAATTTCTTACCACTTTTTATTCGTATATTATATGTCTCATGATTTTCTAATAATTTCGGAATTCCTTAAAACAAAATTATAAAGTAATAAAAATTATAACTTCCTATTAGTTTATACGACATTTACTAATAAAACGTATAAGTAATAATAATAATAAATTGAATTATTGAGAATTCAATAGAATAATAAATTTTTTAAGTCATTTTGCATTTTTTTTAAGGGCACTTTTCGCGATTTTTAGGGACATTAAAAACCCGGCACTATTAATAATTATCTTGTAAAATTTTGAAGGTTTAATGTTTTATAAAGTTTATAGATCATATAAATAAATAAATGTCAAGGGGAATGAAAGAGGTCTATTTTGTTTATGTTTAAGACCAAAAACTCAGACAAAATTTCAACTACTTAGGAATTAGGATAGACTGATTTCAATTCTGTAAATTGATACGAGTTCTTTGACTACTTTTCTAAGTTTTGTTGAAAACAATTTTTTTATTTTTTTATTTTCATGTATAAAAATTACATTTTAATAGAGAAAATTTTTTAAATTTGATTTTATTATCTTAGAAAAAACTGTATTATGTAAATGAAAATTAGTTTCCAACATAATCCAGTAAAGAAACATAACAATAATTATTATTTGACTGAATTAAAATTGGATTTATCCTAAGTAATTAAAATTTTATCAGGCTTTTTTGTTTAAATTTTAGCTTTATATAATATTACATTTACATTTTGTACACTTGGTGACTTGTGCGTGTGCGTCGCCCGTATAGGTATTTCCGGTATACTATACAATCTTCGACGACGCATCTACTCACACTAATGATCATTTTCATTTACGTTTCACACAAACACACTGCGTAACGAGAAAAAATTATAATATTGCCTATACACTACTCCTTAATAAATACCCGCTTCCAATCCAAAAATATATATTTAAAAAATATGCATATCTTATTAATTATATAAATATAAAATATAAGAGGTATTTTAATATTGTAATATTGGATTTAAGCAAACTACAAATTTTTAAATAAAAATTGATTATTAATACCTGTTTACGCCGAAAACCACAATTATCGGTTTTTATTTATTATTATTATTAAGACCTACTCGTAAACTTATTTGCAATACGTAACTGAGCACGGCAGCGGCGACCGTTCCTAATCTGCTTTGTCCCGTGTGCATTTTAATTATTGTAATTACTAGCTGTCGATTATTGTCCAATTATTATTATTATTATCATTTATACATATTTTGTCTTCGTGTTTTACTATTATACTGATTATCAATTTCTTCGTTTGTGAATTTTAAATATTATTGTAACACATTATACCTGCGGCCAACGCCCTAATTATTATTATCATATTATTATATTTTTTTTTCTTGCTCTCGTCGTTCGCTGGTCGCTATTTGTAGCATCATCACGTATTTTTGTTCGTTAACGCCGTTTATTACGAACGGACATTAATTATAATATTGAATTTTTATCATTTGTTTTTCTCTTTCTTGTTTTTATATGGAAACCT
This sequence comes from Tetraneura akinire, assembly GCA_021307375.1. Taxonomy (NCBI): domain Eukaryota; kingdom Metazoa; phylum Arthropoda; class Insecta; order Hemiptera; family Aphididae; genus Tetraneura; species Tetraneura akinire. Next base: position 3,402,836 of record JAIUCT010000012.1, on the reverse strand, counting down.
TACTATTATATATTTTTTTATATTATCGTCGATTTGTTAATATATCAACCAATTAATAATAAACCAACATTGCGCATCATTCAGTCTTCGTCTTGTGAGTTATTTAATATTTTTTATCTGTGTACCTTTCTGTCCTGTGAACAATTGTACCATCTACGGATTCCCTGATGAAGGACCATCAATCGTCGTTGTCACCACACATAAGTCCGCCAGCACCCGGTGTGGTGTGTGAGAGGCCGTCCAGGTCTTAACGAATTTTCATTTGTTATACCTCGTCAACGTTACCAGGAATATCTACCATAATTTTAAGTGTATTTTTATTTGTTTAGTTTTAGTTTTTTGTTATACCTACCTTATACATTAGATAGGTGTTGTACAATTGTGTGGCCATTGGCCCATTGCACGAGTGAACCAGTCACACAATTTCCTGCTGAAAGGTACCATATTTTTTATCTATATATTTATTTTTGTCGTCTTTTTTTCCGTATATTTCTTTGTCGTTGTGAGTTATTTCCTCACTGGTCCTTCGGTCGTCGTACACTATACAATACCATTAGTGAAGAAGTTAATAATAATATTATACTAGTATGTTACTAGTTAATCAAACAAGGCCTCAATAAGTATCTATATTATGTACCTGACTACCTGTATCTCACAATGAATTTAATACTAGTTCAAACTATAAAAAACGTGTTAATGAATCGTAACTGTCACTTTAAATTACTATAATACAATAATGAAATAAAATTGCTTACCTTCCTTAATTCCATCGAAGAACACTTCTCTTACAGGTTCTAATTCTAATTGTATTAACATTTTAAATTTATGCCAATATTAATATTGTCTGTATAAATATTTTATAAATTACCTAATATTATATTTATTGCATTTTATAATATTAATTATTATAATATTTGTATTCACATTACATTTTCATTACAAAATTATAACTAGGTTTATTTATTAAATATAAACTGTGTACATACCGCGTTCCTCCATTAATTCTTTATATTTAGTTTTCGTCTGATAAAAACTTGGGTAAACTAAAAATTTTATTTTATTTTTACATAAATCATAAATAATAATATATTTCATTTATTAATAAGAAATAAACACAAATATAATAAAAATATAATAAAAAATAAGAAATGAATTATAGGAAACTAATGGTATTAATTTTTTTGTTGTATAACAGAAAATATATTCTTTTTCTATTAATTCAATAATAATTATAGTTTCAAATTCATCTTTAAGTTAATATATTGTTAATAATATATTGTTTTTTCCCTATTTATTTCTTTAGCTATAAATATAAAAAAAAATTGTATATTAAAAATTATTAATAATAATAACTTACTACTTTTTATATTATCATATTCGAATTCATCTAATATATCTGAAATTGAATACAATAACAAAATTATATATGCACATTAGGTACTTATATTACAATATTTAGGCAGTTTAATCAATCAAGATGGAAGATGTGTCATGGAAATAAGATCCATGAAATCCAAAAATTATTATTATTATTATAATTATTATACCTTTATCGGGGATTTATTTTCTATGTACTTTGTTCTTCGCAATATACGGTATAACATGATTGCGCAAGGGGAGGTATAATTATAATTCACACGCTATTATAATAAATCAAAATATAAATATGATAAATCATTACATTCAAAAAACAATTTTAATCGAAATACTGTAAGATTTGATTATTTAGGTAACTGATTTATGGGTTTTATGATAAATTATTTATATTGAACATGAGACCGCTAAATCTAAAAATTTTAATCAATAAATAATTATCTGATGTACTTCGGTCAAAATTGTTATCACGTTTTTATGTAATGATTTATCGTTGCAATTAAATGTAAATCAAAATTGAACACTATCCGTTTTAGTCATATATTTCTTTCACACCGGTATCCCTTCCCTTATTTATTTATCATAGGCGGATAATTTCCGACAATGACAGTAAGTTCTGTTAAGGCACACATTTTATATAAATATTAATAAATATCATCATCTATAAAAATTATGTTTACTATAATATAGGTGATCACTATAATTTTATAATATACCCACTTAAAAGATTTCTATGATTAATACAAATTATATGATAGTTTATTTTAGCAAATAATTATTAAATATCTAGAACTATGAGATCATGAACAATATTATAAAATTATTCATTTAATGGTTAATTAGAATACTGATATATTTGTATTAATTGTTATATTTTTAAAATAGGTAATTGATTAATTTATGAAATTTAATATTACCAATTAAGGTTATTTAAATTTATATGAAATATATATATATATATCAGACCTATATAATATATATTTTGGAGTTCATAAATAATAGTATATATTTATATGCTAGAAAACAAAGTAACTTACTTAAACTATTTAAATTCTTAGTGTAACTTGAATAATTATTTTCATAAACATAAGGTCGAACTAAAAATACATGGTTATATGATTACATATACGTATTTAATTTTAAATATAAATGTGATTATCATAATAGTGCTCGGCATCTTCTAAAGGAAGGTGGGTTGTGTTGAATTTCAATCTTTTAATGTTACAAAAGTCATATGTGCAAAACATATTTAAAATATAATATATCATATGCAATCATTAATTATGATCAGTTTGTGATAGAAACTGATGTACGATATATGAATGTGACTATGATAACAGACAAACTTTGTCTTTATCTTAGTTACATACCGAGTCTCATAATTATACGAATATTAAACAAATAACAATGATACAAAGTTTATACTATAAATAGTATATAATATATTTTATTAGCCTTTATTAAATACATTATAGCTCAACAATTAAATAAAAAACATAAAAAAAAAATGAATACAATCATACGAACATAAGCGAAATAATATGTGAAACATTAATTACTGTGTTAAATTAAGATGCATTAGGGATGAAATAAATTATAGAATTAATTATATGAGATGAGTGGTTCTGGAGTTAAGGAGAATGGTATCAGGTGATGAGTAGCCAAAAGAAGAGAGGTGAGAAAATAGAGCAGAACGGTCAAGAGAAGAGAAGGGCAATCGAAGATAATCTGATGGAAATCACAGTCGGCTGAGAAGGAATGTAAAATGCATGAAGAGGAAGAATTAAGCGCTAAGCGGTAAGAATGGACCAGAACGAAGACGAGAAAATTTAACAATAGTGTCTCTGGGATATATACCTATTGGCTATTATGTTATTGTTATTTCCATGGAGGATGGGTTAAACCTTTAAACTGGGTTATTGCATAAAATAAGTTAAAGTTATTACTGTTTTAATATTTATCATGAAATAAAGAACCAAAGAATAATGCCAAACACATGATGGTGTAAAAAAGATAGCAGAATTTCTAACATGTGATAATATAAATATATAATACACATGCATTTAATTATTGTTATTTAAATTATTATTGTAATTATTATGAATTATGATATACTCGTAATATGTAACAGGAAGTAATATTTGGTTTGTTATTTCAATAAAAAAAAAATTGTCAAAAGGCAACCAAGGGTATCTTCAGACGTTTTTAATTTTAAAAATAAAGATTATAATATAAGTTCATTGAATATACCAGTTTCTAAAAATTAAATAACAATTTGGAAACGCTTTATTTAAATAAAACAATTAGATACTAATAAAATATAATAATAAAAGATCAAGTTGAAAATGAAATAACATAAATGCAATTAAGCACGTTTTCAGACAATATCTTTATTTTTAATGTGAAATTTCCATTTTAATGTTCTTCAGAACTGTTCAGAGTGAACATGATACCCAAATAACATTACTAATTTATTTCTTATAATTTCAGAAAATCACTAAATCACTGATTAATATATTACCTATTTAAATACTATTTAAAAAAATTAAGTTTTTAATTTACTTTTTACATTATGGACTACACTGTAACTAATATTATAGTAAAGAAAGGCCAGATGTAACATATTTTATATAGTAAAATAGAATTTTAAGTAATGATTATTAAATTTTAATTATTTGGAAATTTATCAATATTATTCTAAGTAATCTGGTATTAATTATAACAATTGCTCTTTATTATTACATTAAAGATAATATTCTAAAAATATACCTAATAATGAAACCTTGGTAATTTAAAATATATATACAAATTCCAAAAGGTTCGTTTTATATAACTTACTTGATAAATGAAAGTTAAAACTTTCCTCATCCAATATTTTAATTCCTAGAAATTTTAAACACATGATATTAATTAATTTATACAATAATGTTAAATATAATATTGCTATAACTGTCCAAAAATTGTCTTAAATTTTTAAATAAAATTATAATAATTTAATTATATCATTATTAGAATTAATAATAATAATAATAATAATAATAATAATAATAATAATAAATAATCATAATTTATCTATAAAATATGAAATATGAATATATAATTTTTATTCATGATCAATTTATATTATTAATAATCTTTATGAATACGAGTATTATTTTCGGAATAAGTGTTTTAGCTATAGTGTATCATCACAAACAAATTTTTGAATAGATTATTTTTTATATGGAAATTAAAAAAACATAACTTTTTTATAACTAATTTTTACGATATTTTCCCTCCTTATTTGGAAACATATTAACTATTGATATTTAATTATCATAACTTACGTAGTCTTTGAATGTCACTCTGGGATATTTTATCTATAATATATAATTTATTCATTATTATAAATAATTATTATTTATTCTATACCTCAATATATACCTATGTTATGGTATGTAAAAATGATTTAAAACTTTACAAATTTTTAACCATTAATTATTATAAAGAGAACATTTACTATTTTATTTAAACTCGTATACATTTTTATATTAAAAAATGATTATTATTTGCTTAATAATAAATAGGTATGATACATCAAGGAATATCAAAAAAAAATAAATAAATAAAAATAAAAATAAAAAAAAATAATAATATATCTACCATTTAATTAATTTAATAATTAACTATTTATTAAGCATATTATTTTTAGAAATTAAAAATATGATAGAAAAACTTATTCTATTATTCTAATTTTAAATTTTAAGCATATGTGAATAATTGTATTTATAATATTATAATATTAATATATTATAGTCACTAATATTTTTAATTCAGAGTAAAGGGAAAAATATATTTGTCTTTTTTTGATGTGTGATTTATATAATCTATATAACATTTTGTTAATTGTGTTTGTTTTCAGTTTTGATTAATAAATTCAGAATTTTAATTGATTTTATGATATCTTGTATTTTACAGTTTATCATTAGGTAGGTATAGTGTTTTAATTTATACATTTATAAAATACAACGGATTATTGTATTTCTTTTAAACAAACTGAGCTTAAAATTTAATAATATAACATACTCTTATGTATACTATGTAATATATTATTAATTTTGTAATTGTAAAAAAATTGCGAAAGAACATAATATTTTAAATATATGGGTAGTTTAATAATCATAAAAGTTACCAATCCTTTCTTTGTAATTATCGTAAGTATCATCGACTTGAATTACTGCTATAAATAATAATTAAAATATTCATTCAATTATATATAATAAAATGAATTTGTTTGGTTTTAATAATTTAAATAAAACCACATTTTACTTTAAGAATCTATTTATAATAACATACTATATACGAAATATTATTTATTATTTTTATTATTAATTTTATGGAATGAAATATATTAATAAAAAGAAATGATATATCAATATTTAAATTTACTATTATGAAATTTAAAAAATAAATTATTCTCAATAATTTTATTCTGTTAGTCTGTTACGATTCTATAATTATTACAGCAGGTCGATTATTTAACGAGCTAACCTATCTATCTGTTATTATTAAAGTTATCGAACGGTTCCGTAATCACAACTCATTGTGTTCTTAATTACATGGTAAAAATCCAAATATTTTCATTTACTTCGTAGTCTCATTTAGTGGTACCTATTTAATTCTCTCAATGCTGTTGAAAACATAACAGCATTTTAGATTTCTTATCCACATCAAAAAATGCAAAACACTCGGTTGGTAATATATTTCATTCTCAAGGCTCATATGTTTAACATTAATTATAATTAGGTAGGTAATTTTCTCTTTTTATCTCATTGTTAAGAATTGTACGGTACAATAAAGTAAAAAAAAAAAAAAACTGAAGAAAGTCAATATGATGTTGCATATGAAGCGAATTGGTCAGAGAGAGGTAGAAAAGTGTGTTGAAAGTGGCGATGGTCATAAATGAACCTTTATAAGTCTTTGAAGAAGATTAAAATAACTAGGTTCCTACGCCTATATCCTCATCATATAAAAATTATTACCTAGTTATTAAATACATTTTATTAGAATAAAAATTATACTAGCAATTAATGTTATTTCATTAGTGATTGTTATTAACATTTTTATATTGTAAAAGTTGTATATAAACGTATTTTAAAATAAAGTACTCGTATATTAAATAATATTTAAATAAAAAAATTAATATTCTCGTATATAAATTAGTATATGCTACTTATTAAATTATAATTTTAAGTATTAAATTATAATTTTAAGTATTCATAAATAGGTATACTTTTTATACTACCTATAAGGCTATAACTATATAACGTTCTATAATATATTTGTATACATATATATTTATAATACAGTTATGAATAATAAATTATTTTATTTAATCAATAATATTTTATAATAAATACTTATAAAATATAAACAACAATTGAATACAATTAAGAAAATGTGTGTTAATATATACGAGTATTATCAAAGTTAATATACTGAATTCATTTTATAGACAAAGCTGTTTTTGTTTACTTGACAAAACGTTAAAATAATTTCCTCTAGTGAACATATTATTCGTTATTTTCAGTAAATGAATAGGTACATGTCATTAAGTGGAAAGTATACATGATAAAATCAATATTACTAAGTAGATACAAATATGTGAAATATGTAACATATAACCTATATATTTTTTATTATTTATAAAAAATTATTACATGTATAATTAATTTATAGTTTAAACATACCACTTTTATAAATTTCGAAAGTTTCTTTATGTATTATTGCATTTAGATCTAAAGTTTGAAAACACAATGAGTGTATAAATTATTAAAAATATTTTACATGATATGATTACCTATTATATAAATTTTGTTTGTCCTAATATAGTTTATAAAAAATAAAGAATATACAGCCAGTAGCGTAAACACACGTTTTAAGTACCTATTCAACTGTCAACCCCCTTGAATTGGTCCCACCAAATCCGTTACAGGGTTGTGTCTTGTATGGGTTGAATATAAGATATTTTGACGGTTTTAAGTCTGAGAACTTATTGTACTCTACTGAAGTTTTATTTTGGCGAATTTTGGGTATAGAAAAAAAACCTAAAATAAAAAATGTTTAAAAAAAAAAAAAATACAATAAAAATTAATTTCTAAAAAAAAAATGGGGATTGCCATTTAACTTTCAAAAGTTGCATTGCGCATTGCATTGTATTGGTCCACCAATGGAAAAATTTTATTTTATACTAAAACAAAACTTCAGTAGAGTACATTAAAGTTCTCAGACTTAAAACCGTCAAAATATCTTATTTTCACCCCGTACAACCCTGTAACGGATTTGGTGGGACACTCTGTATATATATATTTATGTATATGTATATATGGGAAAGGAAAAGGAAAAGAATGATGATGTTGATAATGGATTACTGGATGATATTTGGGGAAGGAATTAAATATATTAATAAATCATTGTATTAGAATAATGTTTTGAGCGAATTTCAGTCAAATATTGATATACTGATTAGGTACCTACCTAAAATTTATTGTTTGAAATGTTCACATATTTATGAAAATGATTACTCATTTAATTTTAAATATCAATTTATCAGTTTGAAAATGTTACTACATGTTATGTAAAATACCTATTAAAATGACCAATAAATTTAAGTCCTTATTTCAATATTTTATGATTTTTTAGAAAAAAGTTTAACTGTAATTAATTTATAAAATAACATTTACAATAAATTGGTTAATTCCAAATTTAACTATAAACATAAAAACCAAAATTTTTTTTTTTACGAGATTATTAAATTTAAAAAAGTCATATTATATTCCGTTAAGTATATTATAATTTAACAATAAACCAGCAATCAAAAAACTTTTTTGTGATGATTCGTATAAATGTGAAACACTTATTATTTTTATTATTTAAAAATTTAGATTATTTTTTTTATTTTGGTTTTGTATTAATTAACATTGAAATAATTAATATAACATAATATAATTTTATGTTAACTTTGATGAATATTTTGTTAGGTAATATATTTGACGTTTAGATATTAAATGTACAATAATTTAAATGCTTATATATCAGTAACTTATATTGTAATTATATAAATAATAATTTGATATTTAATTCGTAAATTAAATAATTTTATAGAAATATAATATTGTCTACAAATAATTATGATCATTTCTAAGATGTTATAGACCTTATAAGTTCCAATTGATAAAAAAAATAAACTATAGTTATTAGTTATTTGTTTATAATGAATTAGGTGTGCATGACTTATATAATGCTATAAATTATAAGAATTTATTTCTTAGTACATCTTAAATATACCTACTCATATTAGGTATAATAATAAAAATTATGTACCTATGTTGCCATGAATATACCAAACAGTGTTGAAATTATGAATCAATCTTATATTATAAAACATGGTAAATTAATAAATAATTGTTAAGAAAATGTTTAAAAAATTATATACTCTTCAGTCTTCAAGATGATAACAATTTCACGATTAATGGAACACTTTGTATTATAACTATAAGAAATTTAATTTAATTATTTAAATAATATAAAATAAAACACTCACAACAGGAATTTAATCTATCCAAATAATTTTTATTTGTTTCTCTTAAATATGGTAACCCTAAAAACAGATAAAATTAAAGTTTTCCATGTAAAGTACAACTTATAAATGTTAATTGTAAAAATTCATTTTCGTTAATTAAATATCTTTAAATGATTATGATTAATATTATTTTTTAATTATTATATGGTCACAAACAAAACGATTTTAATATATTTCGATGTAAATTTCATGCCTTCTTACTTTTCTTTAAATCTAAAAACTCATATTCCTTTAATGGTTCCAAATCTGAAGCAAAATATATATTATTTAATTAATAATTAGTTAGGTTAAAATTAATAGTTATGGATTCTGTTTTGGTTCGCCCAAATTGTACTTTGTAATCTGTACAGTAATAATGGATTGAATTTTAGATTCTGAGCGTAGCGAAGAATGTATTGGTTTTACAATGGTGTGTGTCTTTTTTTTTTTTTTTTAGTATGAAGACACTTTTACTACCCGAAATAATGCTCCGATTATAACGAATAGCATATGTTTCCGGTAGAAAAGTGGATGTAGTTGGTACTTTATTTGGGTCATTTTTCGAATTTTTTAAAATTGACCCTAAGCGGTAGAAAAAACGACCAAAAAATGACGAAAAAACGGCATTTTTCAAATTTCGACAAATTCGATTTCAATATTTCACGATAATTCGGGCAATTTTGAAGTTAGAGATTTGAAAATTTTATTTGGTGTTCAAATAGGCACTATTATATTATATATGAAACTGTAATAAAATTTTGCAACCCTTATGTTAATTTATCTTTTAAATATAGGATGTTGAATATTTCGTAAAATTCTCGTTTTTATGTATATAATGTTTGATGAAATTAGCAATATTTTGTATTAAGGTCTGAAAGTTTTACTGAAGTATATTTATATATTAATTAACATTAATTCAAAATATTAGAAAAATCCCTAGTCTCATTTTTTTTTATAGCTGTTTTAAGTTGATATTTTTAGTTTAAACGAAAATATTATGAAAAAAATGACGAAAAAATGGCATTCACAAAAACATAGCTCTATTGGATACGCGTGTGGTGTAGTCGGCGAAATATTCCCGAACGCTATCTCGGTGTTGAGCACCGTAGCCAGACATCGACAGCAGATGGGTGACCGCCGTTTTTTTTTCGTTTTTTTTTTCCTCTTATGTCTGAATCATCATATTAAAATATTAGAAAAATCCATGGTCACATTTTTTTTATACCTAGCTGTTTAAAATTGATATTTTTATTTCTTTGTTTTTATGACTGAAGACACTTGTACTACCCGAAATAATGGTCCGATTTTCATGAATAGCATATGCTTCCGGTAGGAAAGTTGATGTTCTTGGTACTTTATTTAGGTCATTTTTCGAATTTCTCAAAATTGATCCTATTCGTTAGAAAAAACGATGAAAAAATGACGAAAAAACGGTAATATATTAATCAATACCTACATTATCTGACTGAACTTCGCTCAGAATCGTTTTTTCGAATGCAATGGTTTATCATTGCATTCAAATTCTAATTCTATTTAAATACTATGATATGCACTCGTACATCCCTGCGGCAGGAGTATCAGATCGTCTTTTTTTTAGATTAAATGTTTAATATAAGGATTTAATTGATAAATAAATCATAATTAAATAAAGAAAATATATTATATTACTAATTTTGAGCATAATGTTATCATCGTCTATTGGCGTTCTTGTAATTTTCAAAAGTTCTTCATTCTCCAAATAAAACGCACTAAAATCTAAAATTACACATATATTAATATTAAGTACTTATATTATATTATTAATATTTACTTAACATGATGGGGTGGTTGAAACTAATTTAGAAATAAGTTTCTTTTATTTACTCATAAATTGAAAGTATATTTTTCGTTAGAATCATATGTTTATGATTATCTATGAAGTAAATATTAAGATATATTACGATTATATTTAATTAACTTTCATATTATAAATATGTTATATTAAAGCTATTATATCCATTGAATCATTATAATATTATAATTTTCGATTCTTAGAGTTTAGAGAAACGAAGAATGCATTGGTTTTACAATATAGTGTGTTTTTGTTTTATGTCGGAAAGTGCATTTGAGACAGTAAAAGTGATCTTATTGACACGGTCGTGTTTCACGCCTGTCATATTCCACCCGTCCGGTCTGACGGCCTACAGTTCCTATTTGCTTATTAAGACAGGACTACCCGAATTATATGCATATACTGTTTTGAGCAAAGTTACGTTTATCAACAGCGGCGATGATCTGTGAACCACCGCTATCGCCGCCTGCTCGTCAGTCGTCGTACGGTATTCGAATCGAGCTTTCGCAATCCGCACGATCAATAATATTATTCAATATTATTTTAAAAGTTCATTTGAACTTTATGTTTTTTTAAACATTGTTAACTATTATTCATAGTTATAACATTGTACTATTGTAGTATTTAATACCTTAGTCATTTTATTAATTTATTTAAATTAATAAACTTGATATATATATATATATATATTTATCCCTTTTAAATTGTGTTGTGCGTCGTGATTCAACTACCGGTCACCTTACGTCCGCAACAAATTGGCTCCCCCATAAGAATCGACAAAGCCAACGGTGATACTTGCTACCGAAGTTTTTGACGTGAGTAAATAATTTTACTTATTTAAATTGCTTATAGAACAATATTTTGTGGTTTTTTGGTGTTGCATAATTTTACTTGTCTTAAATAGCATAATTATCAAGCAAGAAACCCAGATAACGCGGTTTTTGCAGTAATAGTGTTTCCGAAGACGTCTTAATTGGATTTCGTATTGTAATTACAATTAGATAATCAACGGTCGTATCGAACGATTATATTGTACAATTACGAATATTTCTGGTCGTCATATTTGGTAGATAGCACTTATTAATTATTTAATTTTATTGCAAGGTCGTGAATATCGAATTGTATCGCGTTATTATATATTGTTATAATTCCATACGTGTGTTATCGAACGGTTGATTACTTTCGATTTCTACTATAAACGATTTGTTTACGTTTTCGAGTCGGTGTATACATTCGATTAAAGTTGTCGTTTTTGTAGTCGGTATTTATTAAATTTTTAATAATATGTCGAACAAAACGATATACCAAATGTCCCTGCGGGAACTGAGAGTAGAATGTGAGTGTCGCGACATTTCAAGTGTGGGTTCAAAGGATGATTTATTAATCATCCTTGAACAAAGATTGACGGATGATGGGTTAAACCCACGTACTGCCTTGTTCCTCGTTAACACGTCGCGAGTTAATATCCCACTGACAACGAAAACCGATGGTTCGGTAACGGGGTTGGATTATGGGTATATTGACGAGGAATTAGTGAATTTACGATTATCTTACGGGTCGTGGTAACAGCCCGATCAGTAGTGGTCGTAGTAGTCGTTCGGAGCGTAGGTCACGTGTAAATTCGCGTAATTCAACGAATAGCGTGCGTCCGACAAATTTCGCTAATTTAGGTGTAGAACAGCAAATGGATATTATCGGTGCGGAAATTGCGGATACCGAATGAATCCATCAGGAGGTTTAACGGTATAGGATCGAAAACCGCCTGGAGTCAATCGAGACCGCACTAGTCGATATTCGGAATTCGTTAAGAATAATCGATAATAGACAAAGTGCGATCGAGAATCGGTTGGACTCTTTGACTTGTTCGTTTTGTGGTAGGAAAGAATGAAAGATAGCGGGCGAACCCGAAACGTCATTTCACCACGTAATACACCAGTTTCACACTTAGACGATTTATGTTTCTCTATCACCTTACGTCAATTTTTATCGCTAACCTATACCTAAGTTCAATAATTATTGAGTTATTATAAAATATTTGAAATCAAATTCGTCAAAATTATATTTTCGTGAGTATATCCTGTTCTTTTTTAGTAAATATTACTATCATATAAGTAAGCATAATTTTGAGAAATTTGTAAAATAACCTAATTGAAATATCAACAAGAGACAAGACGTAATATTTGACCATCTTAACACAGTAATCACTGCCTCAAATCATTCGTTTAGACCAGTGATGGACCAACTCCGTCCCGCAAAAGTATTCAATTCGGACCGCCGAGGGTCCATCCACATGGATAGTATATGGCCGTATAGTTTAAAAGTATAGTATAAAAAAATTCCCGAAATATTCTGAAAATTATCGAAGAAAATAGTTTTAAATACTCTATATAAATGGATTCGTGCGGACTGTGCGCGGTCATACCCTTATAGAGTGGATAAAGTATTAAGATAGTAGGTAGGTACTAGTATAATAGTTATATAATTTCTATTTTTGTTCATATTAATATTTTTCGCAAATCTCGGTTTGGTGCGTCCTTATCGTAGTTTTCGTATAATAATATGTATGATGTACTTATATACCTATATGTAAATTGATATAATGTTATTGTGTAATGCTAACAGTCTTTGCACTGTCGTTATACCTAATCGTTATTTTTGGTGGTTGTGCCTTCAAATAAAAGTTAAATTAATTAAAAAAAGATAAAAGGTAATTTGTAACATTTGTGTGTAATACTGCAATGTTTTTATAATATTATTATATGATTCAATAAAGCTTAAACAAAAATTCATTTTTTCTATAATTCTGGCCCTCCTAAAGAATTTCTTAAACTTTGTGGCCCCCAATTAAAAAAGTTTGCCCACTACTGATTTATTCATAAAGAAAACACATATAGTGTTATAAAAATTCTTGGGTTCATCCTTCGCTCTTCTCAACTGTATAATTTAGTTCTGCCCCTAAAAGCACTTTACTCTGTCCTGGTGTGACCTATAATTGAATATGGTTAAAATATATAGTGTATTATAGGATCCTGCACCTGTATTTCTAAGTGTTATGATCGAGAGAGTTCAGAGAAAGTTTCTCCATGCAGTTTAATTCAGACTACATATTCCTTGCCCTCTTCACGACTATACTCTCCTGTCCTGCGGGTGCTAGGTCTTTCTAATCTCGCTGATATAAGGCCCGTTAATAATGTCTCATTCTTATCTAAAATTCTAAATAGTAAAATAAACTCTTCAACTCTCTTATCTTCCATAAATATTAAAGTCCCACCAGGAACCACTCGTCACCTGGCTCCATTTCATATACCTCCTTCGGTCACTAACTACCAAGAAAATTCTCCTATTATCCGTCTAATGCGGATTGTAAATAATAACTCCTCTTTTTCACTTTGTTAATACTAAATTATTTTATGTTTGTATAACTTTCTGTTTTAATTATGTTTTTGAAAATGTAATTAACATTGTACCAACTTATTGTATTTGGGCTTGTCCCGTAAAAATAAATAAATATTATAATACGTAATGTATCATACGTATTTATTATTATATTTATATATACGTCGTTGTGTAATGGCCAAATATATTCAAAGGAGGGGGAGAGATTATTTCCCCTACGATGATTACATAGATTGTAATTTTAATTTTAATAATACAAGTAAATAATAATATATTAATATGCAGTGATGGTTTGCCAAATTATTCCTAGGGTATACCCCAGTCCTTAGGCAACTTAGTAGTGTACGAGTGTACCTGTAGGATTACCCCACCCCCCCAAAAAAAAACGTAATATGTATATATGTGTTTATGTGTAAGTATATGCGTTTCATTGTAAATACATTTATCTTCAATTATACAATTTGTTTTAAATTGTAATATATAGTTTTTTAAGAGGGTCTTAAAAACTTCTAAAATTACTCATAGTCTCCAAAAATAAAAAATAAAATAATTAAAAAAATTTTATAATTCATAAATTTATTTTTGAAATTGTTTCTTTAGATCTTTTAATGGTGTACGGCTTCACTGATTTAATACCAGTTTTACCATTGAAAAAACATTATCTACTTGATTTTTAAACATAAAAAAGATGAGCTGATACTCCTGCCGCACAGGATACAGGTGTGCGAACCATAGCGTTTAATTTTATTTATAATTTGAATGCAATGATAAACCATTGCATTCGAAAAAACGATTCTGAGAGAAGTTCAGTCAGATTATAATTTTCGTTTGAACTAAAAATATCAACTTAAAACAGCTATAAAAAAAAATTTAGATTAGGGATTTTTCTAATATTTCAGTATGATGTTAATTAATATGTAAGTATACTTCAATACAATTTTCAGACCTTAATACCAAAAATTGACAATTTTATCAAACATTATATACGTAAAAACGAGAATTTTACGAAATATTCAATGTTCAATATTTTGTAGAAAAATTTAAAAAACGGTTCCAAAATTTTACCACATATATATAATAGCTATGTGAACTTTCAAAAAAAATTTCAGGTCTCTATCTAAAAAATTGCCTGAGTTATCGTGAAATGTAGAAATTGAATTCGTCAAAATTTCATTTTTCGTGAAAAATGCCGTTTTTTCGTCATTTTTTCGAAGTTTTTTCTACCGCTTATAGTAAATTTTGAGAAATTCGAAAAATGACCTAAATAAAGTACCATCTACATCCACTTTTACATCTGAAACTCGCTATTCGTGAAAATCGAAGCGTTATTTCGGGTAGTAAAAGTGTTTTCAGAATATTTATTTATATGTATGGATTTTAAGATTTTCGTTTTCCTAAAAATATCAACTTAAAACGGCTATAAAAAAAATTTTGACAATGGATTTTTATAATATTTTAGTATGATGTTAAGTAATATGTAAGTATACTTGAGTAAAATTTTCAGACCAAAATACCCAAAATTGACAATTTTATCAAACATTATATACGTAAAAACGTGAATTTTACGAAATATTCAAAGTCCTATATTTTGTAGAAAAATTAACATAACGGTTCCAAAATTTTACCACATATGTATAATAGCTATGTGAACATCCAAAAAAATTTTCAGGTCGCTATCTTAAAAATTGCCTGTGTTATCGTGAAATATAGAAATTGAATTTGTCAAAATTTCATTTTTCGTGAAAAATGCCGCTTTTTCGTCATTTTTTCGAAGTTTTTTCTACCGCTTAGGGTCAATTTTGAGAAATTCAAAAAATGACCTAAATAAAGTACCAACTAGATCCACTTTGCTACCGGAAACATACCCTATTCGTGATAATCGGAGCAGTATTTCGGGTAGTAAAAATGTCTTCAGAATAAAAAAAAAAAAAAAAA
>JAIUCT010000012.1:3366740-3386600 GCA_021307375.1 Tetraneura akinire | reverse complement strand
AAAAAAAAAAAAAAAAAAAAAAAAAAAAAAAAAACAAAAAAAAATCACACATCATTGTAAAACCAATACATTCTTCGCTTCGCTCAGAATCTAAAATGATTAATATTAATAGGAGAAAAATATTTTAATTATTTGATTAGTCAATTTACTTTACAGTATACCACCGGCCAACGGCCAACAACTACTAGCTAGTCATGTGTTGTAAAAGACGTTTTGTCGTATTTCCCATTTGTGATGGTTTATAAATAATGTAAAATGACTAAAATGTGTAAAATGTGTTCTTTTTCGCGACAGGAACGAGTTTCTTTTTAAAAAGAACTTTCCCAACACTGCACTTAACATAATACTGACGCAGTCCGCGGTAGGGATGTTCAAAACACCTCTTCCACGGGCCAGCGTTATAGCTTCTTTTGTCAACCGCCAGCACGCGTTGAGCGACATCAGTGTAACGCCACGCTCATCTATCCCACCATGGGTTGGGAGGGGCGCAGCGCCAC
This sequence comes from Tetraneura akinire, assembly GCA_021307375.1. Lineage (NCBI taxonomy): Eukaryota > Metazoa > Arthropoda > Insecta > Hemiptera > Aphididae > Tetraneura > Tetraneura akinire. The sequence continues at coordinate 3,386,103 of JAIUCT010000012.1, read as the reverse complement.
CAGTGTCGGTCGAAGGATCGGCTGCGGCCGGCAAACCGGACTTAGTCTGGTGTCTGGTGTTTTACCGATACTCCGACGAGTAACATTATTTTTGTACACACCATAACTCTGTATTTTATTATTTCCATGTATTGTGATTTATTATTGTTTTATACGTGTTCGCATATATTATGTAACTTTGTTCTCAACTATTATTTTATTCAATGTGTAAATGCGGTCACACGTATCAATAAAATATAGGTATATTATATGTGTATATAATATATATATATATATATATATTTTGTTGCAACTACATCACGAGGTATTATTTCATCACCTTCATCACTATCCATATTCCATATGGGCGGTAGTAAATTCCGCCCAAAAAAGGTAAATTTGGTCCCTAAACATTTTCAGTCAAAAAAAGGTACATGTAAATTCCGCCCGTAAAAATATCCAGGTCAAAAAAGGTACATGTAAATTCCGCCCCGGTTAAATAAATTTATTGCGGTTGCGGTTGATACGCTGCGGTTTGTGAAAGGTAGGTACGATTTCCTCGGTGCGGCTTGCCGCTAGGATTAATCGCTGCGACAAGGTGGGTGTTGTTGCGGTCGACACGTTGCGGTCGACACGTTGCGGTTTCAAGTACATGTTCCTAGACGGGTAAGATGCACTCAAGAGTCAAGACTCAACGGTTTCCATAATTATAATAATAATGTTTAATAACACAACCGGGAAAAACTGAAAACTGCGTATACAGGAAAAAATGTATATGCATTAGATAATATTATTATATGTTATGTTTTAAATTGTAAGGCCCGAAGCCCGATTCACACGTGTGGTTAATCAACAATGTACTACGCATGCAAGTTGGATTGCGGCAAAAACCGCACGTGTGCATCGTGCCTAATATAACATTTACACGATGCACATTCGGATGCGGTAAAACCGCAGCATTTTTAATCGGGCGGAATTTACATGTATTTTATTTTACCTGTATATTTTTACGGGGGGAATTTACATGTACATTTTTTGACCTGGATATTTTTCCGGGCGGAATTTACCATAAATATTTTTATTACCTGCTCGCTTCGGGCGGAATTTACAATCGCCCATTCCATATACTACCATCACAACTACACCAACCCGTCGAGCAGCGCTCCGAGACAATACATTACTATAATTTAGTATTTTATTTGTAAATTACTTTTTTTTTTTTTTTTTAAGAATAGTACCAATATCAGTTACAACTTATATCATATATTGTTATATGAAATTTGTTTATTTAATAAAAATAACGTACCTCGATTGAAAAGGTGATTCTTAACTCTTTTTACATAAGTATTATAATTTTCTAACGCAAATGGATGAACTGAAAAAGAAAAAAATGTTAATAAATAATAATCATCATTTAAGAACCAATATGTACAATGTACATTGTACATTCACATATAATCTAAAATTACAATTTAATTTTAGTATTTTAGGAGAATGAATTCTTTATTCTTATTAGTTGTTATATATTATAAAAATACGTTATAGGTAATAAAAAAAATAGTTGCATTAACATAATTTAAATATGACGTACTTAGTTGGAAACGTAGGTATAAAATTTGGTCAAATATGTCCAATCCTAATTCTTTTGATTTTTCTAAATAATAATAAATTACAATTTTTAAATGTATAATAAAATATTAATTTGCTGTTAAAAACCATACTATTCGAGTTGAAAATAGTAGTAAATATTTATTTACATATAGTTATAACTTATCAGGCAAGTATCTAGACCGTGATCTTGGAGGGGGGGCGATTTTAAATAAATATATCTATATCATAAGTTGAATACTCATATATTTATACTTTATATACGAGTACAATTAAAATAAATACACATAAACTATTGTTTTACAATAGTGATAATATCGAAAGAATGAAATTAACTATGAAAGAAAAACGTCTCTATGTTCATTTTGTAAAGATTGATGTGCGTTTTAATTAGTATTTTTATACACAGATATATATAATAAACTAGATTGCTAACTAGTGATAATACGTGACGCCAGAAAAATCGTCATATTTCTGTGGGTTATGTACCTGTTATCAACAATCGCGAAACAGATGTTTTTGCCCCAAGTTATACCGATGCCCCAGGTATGCCCCTGTTTGACGGTATATTGATAACTGATAAGACATCATAACCCACAACTAAAATGGCGGTAAAACTGGTCAGTGGTTAACGTTGAAAAACGTACAAGTTAGCAAAATATAGCAATCTAGTTTATTATCTATATCTATGTTTTTATATGTTTATATGTTTTATTATTTTCCATATAAAGAGAGATATTTAAAGTTGCACTCCCTTGATCAGTGATCACGAGCCGCCACTGGTATTATTATATTATGTTACAAATATATATCTAGACTTATTCAGGTATTCAATTTCATTGTAACGTAAAAAGAGTTAATTTACAAAATTATTGCGATATTTCTATTAAAATTAAAATAATTATTGAATTTTGTAAATTATACGGTCCTTGGAGGGGGGAGGGTGATCGCCCCTATCGCCCCCTTAAATACGTGCCTATAACTTATAAATGTATAATATGTTTTCACAGATACCGTTAATGGACTTACAATAAAATATAATAAACTCTATGTATAATGTTATAATTTATAAATTAAAGATTTATTTTCTTATTATCGTAAAAATATGAACATTGACAAATGCCCGAGGGATTTGATGTGTCTTGTTCGTGTCACGCGTGACATCAAAAAATTAAAGACCAGGATGACGATGGTGTGAAGCCGGATTCCCATAACTCGTATATTTGTCGTTAAGTTTTTATACTCAAATAATCGTCAATGTTCAAAAATAGTAAAATATACCATTTCTGTCAATCATTATTTGTCCATCGAATCAAAACTCGCATTGATTTTGATTATATTTAATCATCACACCACAACAAGGTACCAGTTAACATTTAATTTTGTATTGAAAATTTTCTTCGATTTGTATCACTTTTACTAACAATTTACAGGAAAGTGACGAATTATGAATAGCAAATAACGAATCCCGATTATTCTTTCAAGTACACCGTTTCCACTACTTCATGACAAGGACCCACGAATAGCGAATATTCAGCAAATATACGAGTGGTGGAAATCCGGTTTTAGCCACCACCGACGGTCTTATCTCAATTACCTACTCGAAGAATTACTTCCGGACGAATTAACCAACCCACAACAGAAACACAGTTGATCGTCGAATGGGTATTATTCATTATGGTGTCAATGTAACCTTCAATGGTTGAATATAGGCATTCTGTAGAATATAAATATTACAGTATTGAATATTTAATTATATTATGTTGGAGTTATCTGCGGGAAAAAAAATGTTTTGTTACCAAAGGCATCTAGTTATCTTATACATTTTGTCGTAATTTATTGTAAACAAATTTATTGTTATGCGTTTAACCTTCAACCCTTATAATTTTAAGATATAGTAAGAATTATAAATGTATATTAGTGAATAAAATTACTAATGCAAGAAGTATTTATATTATTTTAAAATATTTAATCAGTTTTTTTACGCCAGTTTATGAAGAACTTTAGATGTACGAGTAATTTATTATAATTATAATAAGGGAAAACGATCTATGGATGACCGGCCAACGAAGTGTCTGTCAGATGTTTGTCGTAATTTTCTTTAGGTAAACACAACATATATTAATATGTACAACTTAAAATAAATATTACAAATTAAAATTTTTGTATTTAAAGTAATTTTTAAAAAAAATGTAACTCTTCACTCTATAGATATATGATTTTAAAATTAAATTATTATATGACGTATGATATTATTAATTTAATAATAAATTATTATGGTATAAATAATAGAATTTTATAAACATCAATTGAGTACTTACCATTTTTATTTTTATAATTATTATAATCGTAATCCAGCACCTCTCTTGGAATGACTGATAATGCAAATAAAAAATTTAATTAAATTTATAAATACTTTAATAAATGAGGAATAAATTATTTTTAAAAATCATTAAGTTTTCTAATATAAGTAGGTATTTATAATTTCTATAACTAAAAATATATTTATTTAATTTACAATACAGAACGAGGACTAATTTTGAAGACATTTAGTACATTATACATATTATACAATTACTTAATATAACAAGTTATAAAAAGTGGAATTTGCAAGGCGTATAAACATAAAAATAAATAATTTGTGGTACAAATCGTGATTAAGAAAGAAAGGATTAGAATATTATTGTAAAAGTATTGAGAAATAATAAGAAGAATATTCGTATGGATTTTAAGATTTTTGTTTAAAATGAAAATATCAACTTTAAACAGCTATAAAAAAAATTGAGACTGGGAATTTTTCTAATATTTTAAAATAAGTTTAAGTAATATATAAATATATTTCAGTAAAATTTTCAGACCTTTATGCCAAAAATTGCCAATTTTATCAAACATTATATACAAAAAAAAAAAAGAGAATTTTACGAAATATTCAAAGTCTTTTATTTTGTAGAAAAATTAATGTAACGGTTCCAAAATTTTAACACAAATGTATAATACCTATGTGAAAACTTGAAAATTTTCAAGTCTCTTATTAAAAAAAAAAAAAAAAAAATAATCACACATCATTGTAAAACCAATACATTCTTCGCTTCGCTCAGAATCTAAAAAAAACTATAGATAACGATAACGTATGAACCACGATAGTAACTACAATCGTGGTCATAGGCGTGTTTACGTGAGTTGGTGAGTATGACTCTGAGTAGCAGACTTGTGATCATGCGATGAAATCTAATTTAATTCCATGAATAAATTAATGGAAACTGTAAACCGTGAATTTTTGAAACAAACAATTTATTATTTAACCTCGAAAAATCGAAACTTCGAAACGTTATGACTCAAAATAGAAAGAAAAGACTTATATTAATGTTTGTTGAACAAGATATACTAGCTAATATACAATATTATGATATCGAAGTATTTAAAAATATTGTTCCTTTTAAGCGTCGTTTAATATTATACATTTTTATATTTATTTGTATTTAATTTTATAACAAATGTATTTTTACTAGGTTTATATATTTTTGTTGTAATATTATATTATAATATATCAAGGTAGTTCATCATTAAACACTAGCACAGTTCTTATTTAACTTAAGTGAGAAAACGTACTTAATTACTATAATACTATATGAGTGTGTTATTCTATAATGTAAAATGAATTTTTATAATTCTCAAGGATTGTTCAGAAATATTTCAAACTTCACTAAAATTTGCTGGAAAAGTCTGGCCACGCCTATGATCGTATGGTATATACATATAAAATAATAACGTATTAAGACATACTTTAATATTTAATCAGAATATCAATTTAATTAGAATTTAAAATTATTATTTTGATGCGATAACCTAAAGAACTAAAAACAAGAAGTAAAATAACTAAAAAATGATATACCTATATATATTATATATTTGATTTTATATTTTAATTTATATATTAAAATTATATTAAATACATATGTAACTCAAACGTAATATAAATATTTAATAATTATTTAAAAAAAAAAAAATTAATTAAATTATTAGAAAAAAAAATATTGTTTATTCAACGTAGGTTTAAAATATTAGCCCTATTAAAATAACAGAATCAAATATTATATAAGTTAGAATAATTAGTAACAATATCGATTACCATAAATGTAATTAATACGCGTATAATATTTATGAATAATATATAAATATAATATTATGCTATTACTTATTTTTATCAAACATTTTTTTTTAGAAAATAGTTATTTAAACTTACTTTTTTTGTATCTCTTTGCATTATCTTGAGACATTGGTTTTATACCTTATTATTGAATAAACATAGATTAATAAAAAATGTATTTATTATCATTATGTTAATATACTCTATAAAAATATAAGGTATATAATATACATAATATTTGAATAAATTGTACCTATTAATAATTTTATTTTTAATTTACAGAAAATTCAGAATTTATAGAATTCGTTTTATAACAATTATTATGATTTTGTTATATTTATAATAGGTATATAGGTACCTAATAATTATTAATAAATTTATTTTAACTTACCAAGTAATGCCATTCTATTTGTATAATCACTATATGATTCAGATTGTAATATAGCAACTACAATAATTAATAATTATTATTTATTAATGATTTAAAATCATAGTAGGTATATGATACTCGAATTTAAATATAGAATAAAATAAATATCTTTTTAGTTCAAAATATCGTGAAGGTTCATAAATCAATATCAAAATAAGCATAATAATAATTTTTAAATATAATATTTAATTTTAATTATATGCAAAACAATATTATATAAGTAAATAGAGTTTTTTTAGAATGCACGAAAATAGGGGGTATTCAATAGTATTATCCAAATAATGCAATTTTTGAAATATCTGTCTATCATCAATATTTGAGTTTTGTTAATATATTACTTGTGTAATTTTATAGTAAATTTAAAATTAAATACTCTTATATAGTATATTTTATTATGAAATTGTAATACGTATCGAAATACATCATTTCATTTTTGGGAGTTTCACGCGTATAGTTTACGTTTACATTTGATATCACCAAAATTATTATAAGTATCGTTTTTTATCTTATCATACTAAAAACTTTGTGTATTTATCTCCTAGTAAATTTTAGAATCACATTGTGTAAATTAATAATAATAATTAAAATTGATCTACCTTTTTTAAAATCATCAAAATCGATTTCGTCCAATGGATACTCAGCTATAAAATTATTATTTTTTAAATATTTTAAGTTAGTTTTTCGTTACAATTGTATATTTCTGTTAAATTAAGAATGAAATTCTCTTGTGTGTTTCCTTTTACATTAAAAAATGTCTAATAATAATATTGTAGTTTATTTTTTGTTAATAATAACTAAAAAGGTCTTAACCATAATGGTTAAGTACTTAACGACAATGACTAAATGTATTTTTGTTTTATTTCTAAATAAATAAAAATATTATAAATCCATATTTTAAGTTGAAATTTATATTACATTAATTATAATTGCAATATTTAATAATTTGGTATAATTGAATAATAAAATAATAACATTATTTTAGTGGCAGATTTTAATATTAAATTTTTGTACCTATATATTAGACTAGGTTTATTTTTAGTAAATTTTAATTAATTAAATGATTTATTTTAAATTTCCTAGTCGAAGTATTACTAATTTATAAGTGGATTAAAATTGTTACAATAAATATTTTATTATAGATAAAATTAAAAATACCTATAAATTTACTTACATGCATTTTGCATTCTAGTTTCATAATAAGAGTAATTTTCAAGTGGTAACGGTAGTTCTAAAAGAATATTATAATTAATATTTATAAAGCTATAAATTATTGTATCGAAAATAGTTAATTGTTATTTAATAATATATCAAAATATGCAATTGAAATGCATAATATATTAATATAATACAAATATTGAGATGGCGAAGTATTTGTTTTCTAAAATCGAGAGAGGTCATATGAATTTTAACTTTTTTTTAATGTGTATTAACTTCATAAATAACAAGTTCATTTTCTTAAAATGCCAGCGTAGTTAATATATCTGTATTTTTAATTTTATATACATTTTCTATTTTCATTAATTTAAATGATATGTATACTAAAAAAATTGTTTAACATTTTTTTTTGTACTTTAATTTATTGTGTACCACTATATTCAGCCAGATTAATAAAAAAAAGTATATTTTTTAAGTTAAGAAAAATATCAACCTTATTGGTCGATATAAATTTGTGACTATTCACATAAGTGTATATACCTATTTATGATTCTTAGCGAAGCGAATTTTCATTTTATAATGAAGACACTTTTACTACCCGAAATAATACTCCGTTTTTCACGAATGGCATATGTTTCCGGTTGGAAAGTCAATGTAGTAGGTACTTTATGTAATATTTTGTAAAATTCTCGTTTTTATGTATATAATGTTTTATAAAATTAACAGTTTTTGCTTTTAAGTTTTAAGGTCTGAAAATTTGACTGAAGTATACTCACATATTACATTATATTATGATATCCATATATTAGAAAAATCCCTCTCATTTTTTTTTTTATGGTTGTTTAAAGTTAATATTTTTACCTTTTTAGTTAAAATGAAAATCTTAGAATCCATATGAATATTCTTCTTATTATTTCTCAATACTTTTACAATAAAAATTAATAGAAAAGTAAAAAAATTTGGAAAATGTTTGAACATGTTATTGAAGCATACTGACATTTATCTTAACGAATTTCTAAAATATTAGGAAAATCTCATGACTCAATTTTTTTTTTATAGGTGTTTAAAGTTGAACTTTTAGTAAAATTATTTATATTGAACGTAGAGACTGATAAATATAAAAAATTTAATCGTTACATATATTATCTGACGAATTTCGCTCAGAATCTTTTTTCGAATATAATGATTTATCATTGCATTCAAATTGTAATCAAATTTCAACACTATCCTCTTTATACCTGTATCCCTTCCACACGAGTATCTCTTTCCTTGATTTTTAAAATTTTGTTTAAATAAATGTTGTCCGGTCGCTACCATTATAAGAAATGGTATACCTAATCTATCATACAATTTACAAAAATATATAATAATATTTTATTTTATAGGTATACCTACCTATTATAATCATAATACAATTTTACATAAATATAAATAACTAATTGAGTACAATTGGTTTAACACATATACATTTTATGTATGTCTGACATTCTTTTGATTTTTAATTCTAATCCTTATTGTATGTGATTTTTCAATGTTCTTATAGTTATAGTTGTATCCTTTGTTTAACTATTGTGTTCGTAACGATTTGTAAATGTGTCGGCCATTTGCGCAATACATAAAATAGTAAAATGGTAGGTATTGATTTATTTAAATGTCGGCCAATTATATATCAATTGGATTATCACGCAAAATCTCCCGGGATTTCTACCTCGCCCAACATCTATAAATTAACCATAACCCTGTACTTAAATATTTAATAAACAACGATTAATTAAAAAGCCTAACTCTTTACTTAATTTATCAATAATTATCCCTTATATTGACACTAACCTTTTCCTTAATTTTCAATTAACTAATTATAGACTAATTGATTAATTTACTTTTTCTTCTTGTATCTCACTCCACACCTCATCTCTAAGAATGAAGCCACAGGTAAGTATTAACTCTTTACCTCTATCTTTTACCCATTATACCGCGTCAGGGGTCAGACTCCCCTTAACTACCATGTCATTGCTATTACCTCATTCCCTCCTCCGTATAACAATACCATACTACTTCCCGATCACCATCATATTAGAACTTGTCCTCCGTACCCAGTGTTATCAATCGCGTATACATATACTTACATATACATTACATATGTATTACAACACATTTTCGAGATATTACTTTTTGGGATCAATACATACATTATGTTCTGTTAATTCGAATGACTCACAAAAATACATATAAATGCTACTTCACGTATGATATACAGATCATTTTGTATTAGTTATAGTAAATATTATGTATTCATATTGTTAATTATCAGTTATTACTTATTAGTGTTTGCCTAAGGAAACGACTCTTTATGTGACCAAAGGCACATATGTAATGTAATAATAATTGTGAATACACTCTCGATCAAAAAATATCAAGGTCGGTAACACAATAAATAATTTAAATATATTATAGTAATAGGTATATGGGTACATTGCGATTGATACAACTATAAATATAGGGCAAATGCCTAAATATGGTCGTGTAGGAGGCATTTATGAATTGATGACATGTTTAAAAAAAATTATATAAAATATTATACAGTGTTTTAAGTGTATATTAATAATTATTTTCATTCCACACAATTACATACTGAAAATTTCACTAACAAGTTAAAATAATTTCATTGTCATCATATTTTACTTTTCTAACTTTAAACCAATTACTCGTATGTTTACATTTTGAACATCTCTTTATCATATTACTTTATTCTGGTACAACTTTTATTTAATTAGAATCTAAGGATTCTAAGGTATTATATTAACTGTTATAAAAACATTATAAAAATGAAAACATTATATGAAAACATTTTACATAATAATTACATGATGTAGGTACTATACATATAATATATTACATATAATTATAATGTATAACAAAATCTATAAAATTATAATGACTTACTTTTTTTCAATTTTTCAAATTCTATTTCATTCAATCGTATGAAACGTTCTCCAAGATCACCCGGTTTATTGTAATATGGTCCTTTATTTAAACAATAGAGTATTTTCAAATATAAGACAAATAAATTAATATTTAAATATATTTAAAATTAACCACGTGTAGCACAACGTGCATCTAATGGACACATGCATAAGTATTATATTAATAATATATACTATAGGTACTATATATACATACGAGTATAAATATAGAATAATGATTATTTAATTTAATTCGTTTAGACTTTGTGTATTATCTTAAATTATATCAAGATCATTAAAGTCACTAAAATATATAAATATTACCATATAATATATATATATATATATATTAATATACCTAATATTAATATAGTATAATACTTAAATTTTTTTTCTTTGAGATTAACGATAATCGGTTTTTTAGAATAAAATATAAGTACAAACTGTAAACGACTATTGAATTATGTATGGAAAATGTATAATATAGTCATCAACGTAAAATCGGTTATAATATGCTTTTATTTCATAATAATAAAATCTGAATTGTGGGTATTTCTATAGTTTGAGCGATAAATATATTGCCTAACATAAATTAGTCATTATATATAATGCCCAGGGAATGTATCTAAATTCGTTTAGTCATTCTATACTAAAATTATATTTTTTAATACTTTGCATAAAATCGATCGGCATTATATATAATGCCGGAATTATACATATTGACGGTAACATATTATATACTTCAAAAATTCACTACCTACTTAAAAATTATTTATTATAATATAGTGCTGGTTAAAACTCTATATAAATTTATTTGTAAAACTTACTACAATCCGCGTCGCATAAGTTTATGTATGAATAACCAATTTGTGGATAATCTACATTAGTATCGTAAATAATTATAATATACTATAAATACATAAATTAATAATTCATTTAAGATTTAATACAATGTATTGGAATATAAAAAATTATAACGGACCAACTCTTTTTATTATAATGATACGACTATACGAGTATATAGTAAATAGATAAAATGATCAATATTTTAATATTTAGAATTAATTATAAGTGATAGAACTTACTTTGTTTAAAAGTAGTAAATGATTTTACACTTAATTGATTTTCTATATCTAATAATAATAGGTAATTAATATTAAAAATAATCTAATGAGACAGGTAGGTATTATATTTCTAAGTAATAAGTATAAAAATACCTACAATATAATATAATATGCTAAGCGATTGAACAAATCCCGATAACACGGTATAGGTATAATACGTATTTAACGAATATAATTTAACATAGGTATTTAAAATTTATTAATATTTATAAATTATAACATTGGAATTGAGAAAATTGTTTTGATAAATATTTGTATACCTATGATAAACTTCGATTTTATTAATGAATACAAGAATTTTGATTTATATATAGGTACCTAATATACTAGTATGTAATATATTTATTTTTGTTGTCATTGTCAAATTTTTTATAGAGTCAGATAAAAAGTAAGTAAATAAATTATTTATGAATATATTGTATATACATTTAAATTTAAACAATTATTATTGAAGTGTCGTAGAGGAAATTATTCGGTGTTGTAATAATATAATAAATAAATAAAATGTATTTATTTATTCATATTTAATATGAATATATTATATAACATACATGTAAAAAATTTAATTTAAATTGTATTTTAAAATACAATAGATATTTAAATATCTTACAAAGATTTTCTTGTCTATGACCAAATTCAAGATATGTTTCTAATAGTTTTGGCAGTACTGAAAAAAACATGTTTCAATATTAACATTTAATTATAATCCAAAATTATTATTTATATGCGTATCAACCAGGTTAATGTCTTTATCTATAGAGGTAATAGAGGTATATAAATATTATAATATAATGTTTGAACGTTAAGTAGCTAATCAATATTATAACCGATATGATTATCACCGTTTTTCTCTCTTTCCGAACATTGTACAAGATGCATATAGGAGGAATACAGCTATTATGACAATATTTTATTTCATTCTAAAAGTAAATTTTTGTAGGTACTCAATTATTATTGTTAATAATATTATTATGTTAGGTATAGTTGTGTACAAATAAACAAAAATATGGTTTAAAATTGTAAAATTAATGGTTGCGAACTAAAACGAATTATCGTATAATTTATGATTGGTTCCAAAAAATATATAAATAATAATTTTAAAAATTATTTAGTCTTACTTATAAAATATATAATATAATATATGTAATAAATAATAATGTAATAAATAATAATATATTCCCTTTTGATGAATTAAATTTTAATAAAAATAATTATTATACCTATCAATCTTATTTTCTCTGCCTTCAATTTTTTTTTTTTATACCTACTATAGTATTAATTTCTTTAACAGAAACTAGAAAAATAGACAATTTGTAACTTCTATTATCAAAGAAATAATTACAAGCCGAGCTGATACTGGTGTGGGTAGAATATATTTGTAAAGAGGATAGTGCTGTATTTTGATTAAATTTGAATGCATTGATAAATAATTGCATTCGAAAAAAATATTTTGAGAGAATTTCAGCTGGATTATCTGACGTGTATATAAATTAATTAATTTATAAATTATTGATTAAAATACTCATATGAACGTAATAAAAGTAAGAGTTTCAAAATTTTACTACATATACGTATTGTATAAACGAGTAATATGTAAACATATATAAGATTTATGTTCAATATTTAATAAAATATTGTAAAGTAGGTATCTAAGATCTAACTAAACTTCGCTAATAATCGTTTATTCGAATGTGATTATTTACTCAAAACTCACATAATTTATAAATATTTTTGACTAATTCTTAACAAATACTGCTTAAAGCTTACCTCGTTTTGCTTTGTAATATACTTCTTCTGTCAGAGAATAATCTAAAGAAGAATTAATTTTATTATAATATTTAATCAGAATTTATTAGTATATTGTAGGTTGTAGGTATGTGTATGTATAAAATTGAATGTAATTTAACATATTATTAAATTATCGTTTTTATTTTAAATTTCGTTTTTATTTATTCTATATGCGAGGTTGGGCATTAACGAGTTAATGAGTTATAGTAATATTAATTTAAATTTTTTAATAATTGGTGCCTAAACTTGTAGTTTATCTTTTTCATTACGACATTACCCATGTATTAACGATACGTTAATAATTAACGAATTAATTTTCTTGAAATTGAAGTTAAGTTAATAAAAAGTTAAGATATACGAGTATCTACTTGTGTATAAGTATATACTTGTATCTTTTTATAAAATTTAATTAAAACCAATAAATATACCACATAGTACATACTAAAATATTTTCTTTATTATTATTTTTTTTTTTTTTTTTTTTTGTATTTTATTTTATCGTCTGTCACTATATTTAGGGTTTAGACAGATCAACAAAAAGAGTTAATTTTTCATGTTAAGAAAGTATAACTATTATATTAATTTTTAATTACTGCTAAAATTTATTATAATAATTATCTTATTTTCTGGATTTAGTTAATTTTAGAAGAATGTATTGGTTTTACAATGATGTGTGATTTTTTTTTTTATGTTTGAAGACATTTTTACTATCCAAAATAATGCTCCGATTTTCATGAATAGCGTATGTTTCCGGTTGGAAAGTGGATGTTGTTTGTATTTTAATAATGCAATTCTTTTAATTTCTCAAAATTTACCCTATGCAATAGAAAAAACGACGAAAAAAATAACAAAAAAACAACATTTTTCACGAAAATTGAAATTTCGACGAATTCGATTTTCATATTTCACGATAACTCGGGGAATTTTGAAATTAGAGGCTTGAAAATATTATTGCATGTTTACATATATACTATATATATGTGATAAAATTTTGGAAGTTAATTTTTCTACAAAATATAGCACTTTGAATATTTCGTAATATTCTCGTTTTTATGTACCTATATAATTTTAGATAAAATTTGCAATTTTGGGTATTAAGGTCTAAAATTTTTACTGAAGTATACCTACTTACATATTACTAACATGATATAAAAATACTAGAAAAATTCCAAGTCTCAATTTTTTTTTATAGCTGTTTAAAATTGATATTTTTAGTTTAAACGAAAATCTTAGAATCCATACTAGTATTCTCCTTTTTATTTCTCAATACTTTTACAATAAAAATTAATAGAAAAACCAAAAAATTTGGAAAATTTTTGAAAATGTTATTGAATCTTACTTTTATATATCTTAACGTAATTCCAAAATATTAGGAAAATTTCAAGATTCAGTTTTTTTTATAGGTGTTTAAAGTTGAAATTGCTGTAAAATTATTTATATTGAACGTAATAACTGATAGATGTAAAAATTTAATCGGTGCATATATTATCTGATGAACTTCGCTCAGAATCGTTTTTCGAGTGTAATGATTTATCATTGTTAAAATATATTTCCCTGGGATGTAAAATGTAAATTATCCAAATACAACTCTAGTTAGTTTTGTATATGACGTATTATATTCTTTAAAAATGATTAAAACAATTGATTTAGCTTACGTTAAGTTATTTATAAATTTTTTTTAAACTTATCTATTAACTTAACTGAGTAATAAAACATTTGATTTATTATTATCTGTAAATTTTCTCCAACTTATGTCATCAACTTAACTTAACTTAGAAAAAAATTAATTAATTTGCACAGATTTTTCTATGTATAATATTTAAACAATAAACAGTAGTTCAAACTTATTGATCTATGACTTTAACGGAAATACTGTTAATTTAAATTTGTAACAAAAGTACCCAGATAATTTTTTTTTTTTTTTTTGACAAATATTGACGCTTAATTTTTGTAAAATATGAATCAATAATACTATATTTATTATGAATTTAATATAATATTGATTATAGTGTAATATCAAAGTAAAATATTAATAAATATTGAAACATTTACCGTCCATTCGTTCTAAGTACGAAAGTTTGGATTCAAATATGTTTGGAATAACTAAAAATTATTAAAATTAATAATTATACAAATTAAATTAGTTATTTTATAAAATTTAAAAGCTATTATAACTATAAAATATTAGATTCAATATTCAATATTAGATATTTTAAACAAATAATGATACCTATATTATAATACGTTATTATGTACGAGGGGCAAATGATAAGTAATGCACAATCGCCAATAACTCACAATCGTAATAAG
This sequence comes from Tetraneura akinire, assembly GCA_021307375.1. NCBI lineage: Eukaryota > Metazoa > Arthropoda > Insecta > Hemiptera > Aphididae > Tetraneura > Tetraneura akinire. The sequence goes on along the minus strand of JAIUCT010000012.1, from coordinate 3,370,599 downwards.
ATAAAGACTTCAAAATTAGATCCAAATATAGCTATTGTTATCGTTTATAACTTAGACATACCCATTAGAACATGACTCGATTTGTTTCTAATCAGTGCGTGTCAGAATGGAGCCTAGTACTGATGTATTGTCAACGAAATTAAAACAACGAGCTGTGATTGAATTTTTAACCGCCGAAAATGTTAATCCTTCAAACTCAGCCCGATACATTGAGTCACTGAAAAAATTGAGGAGATGAGTGTGTCGCATTCGTGGATCAACTGACACCTTTTGTTGCATCACGATAACGCCTGACCTCACACATCAAATGCAACCAGTACCGCTCTCAAACAGTTAAAATTCGAGGTCCTTCAACACCCACCGTATTCACCAGATTTGGCACCTTGTGATTTCCACTTCTTCCCAAACCTTAAGAGAGACCTCAAAGGCACCCATTTCACGTCGGACGAAGAAGTCAAGGAAGCAGTGAAGTCTTGGATAAAAGAGAGACCAACTACATATTTCAGTGACGGTATAAAGAAACTTGTGACTCGTTAGGAGAAGTGTATATCTGTTAATGGTGACTATATTGAAAAATAAAGGTATTAATTTCTAGCTAAAGAAGTGTATTTTTATATATTTTTTTTTTCATTTCAATTATCTCTCTTCATTTTTGAAAAATTCACGATTGTGCATTTGCCCCTCGTACAATTGTACAGTAGTAAATGTAATGTAGTCTTTTATAAATATTATTGTAAAGTGATCCTATTAATAAATTTTCATTAACATAACAAACAATTAACTATTATTAAAACTATTATTAAAAGAATATTATTTAAGCATGGGATATAAATAAACATCTGCACTAAAAAACTAAAATAGTTATTAGGACTCAGATCATTATGATAATATATAATTATACTATTCCTTGATAGATTAAATAAATTAAATTTATACATTCAAATAATTTTCATTTAATTGGTCTATATTTTATTTTACTTATTTTATATATTTCAAACACTTCTGTTTTATTGGTATATTTAGAAAATTTTGATAATATAATATTATGTATTATAATTCTTATTTTTATTTTTTTTAATGGTTGAAATGTAATAACTTTGAGTTAAAATTTCATAATAATAAAAAAAAAATTTAACTGTGGAATAATTTATTAATATTAATTAATTATTATAAATTATTGATACAACTTAATAAAATATCTATTATCTATATCACCCTTATATACCAATATAGGTAATTTATTATATTTTTATGGGTTGATAACCTAGACCTTATCGAAGAATAAGGAAATAATTATTATTGATATAATATAGACATGTACATTGTACTGATCTCTAGTTCCTAAATTGTGGTTTGGTTTGGTCGTTGTTAACATTTTATTTAAGATACTTAAAATTTGATAAATATAAATTGGAATATCTTCAAAATAAGTTTTTGATTATTTAGACACGCTTGACTGAGTTTCGGTCAAATATTTATTGTTCAATTAACAAAAAATCTATAGAAATTGATAAAAGATTTATGATAATACAACATTAACTAATAAAATCAAAGAAATTAAAAATAAAAATAGAAATTTTAACAGAGTTTATTTTGTAAATAATTCATTTTGTTTTTTTTGTTTTTTGTCTGACGAAACTTTTACTACCCGAAATAATGCTCCGATAATCACGAATACCATATGTTTCTGATTGGAAAGTGGATGTAGTATTGTAGTTGGTACTTAATTCATGTTATTTTTCGAATTTCTCAAAATTGACCCCATGCAACAGAAAAACGACCAAAAAATGACGAATAAACGGCATCCTTCACGAAAACTGAAATTTCGATGAATTCATTATTTAACGATAGCGATAACTCAAGAAATTTTGAAGTTAGAGACTTGAATATTACATCTGGTGTTTCCATACAAACTATATATATATATATATATATGTAATAAATTTTCGGAACCGTTACGTAAATTGTTCTACAAAATATAGGACTTGAATATTTCGTAAAATTCTCGATTTTATGTAGGTATATAATGTTTGATAAAATTGGCAATTTTGGACATTAAGGTCTGAAAATTTTACTGAAGTATATGCACATATTCCTTAACATTATATTAAAATATTAGAAAAATCCTAAATCTAAAATTTTTTTATAGCAGTTTGAAGTTGATATTTTTAGTTTAAATGTAAATCTGGGAATCCATACAACTAATCTTCTTATTATATCCCAATATTTCTAAAATCAAAATTTATAGAAAAATCAAAAAATTTGCAAAATTTTTGTTTTTCTTCAAGCATACTGATATAAATCATTAAATCTTAACGTATTTCCATTAGTAATAAGATCACAAATCTCAATTTTCTTCTTAGGTGTTTAAATTTTAAATTTCAGTAAAATCAATATTTAAAATATTTATATGGAGTCTTATTATATTTCAAAATTTAACAATAATGTTAAATAAAATTGACAAATTTTTTTTAAATTTTATTGAAACTTTAAATACATTTTACTTATCTCAGTTCCAATTAAATGTGAATTATTACATTTACGATTTTTTTTATTGCTGTTTAAAGCATAAAAAACAAGGGAAGGGATACTAGTTTGAAAGGGATACAGGTGTAAAGAGGACAATGTTGATGTTTGATTACAATTCGAATGCAATGATAAACCATTATATTCAAAAAAAGATTCTGTACGATGTACTGTCAGATTTAAGTATATAGTTGACTTATTTATTGGATTTATTATAAATTATTTGTATTGAACGTAGAGACTGATAAGTGTAAAAATTTTAATCAGTACATATATTATGTAATAAACTTCGCTTAAAATCGTTTTCACTTGTAATGATTTATCATTACATTATAATTGTAATCAAAATTCAACACTATCCTTATTACACCTGTATCCCTTCTTTTACAATTTAATAGTTAAATTATTAATTAATTAGTAAAGGTACTTACAATTTATCATTATTGCATGTGCATTTATATCATACATATCTAATATAATGACATTAATAAATTATGATTAAATCAAAAAATATTAACTAACATTAGATACTAATGATTATATTATTATTATTATTATTAATATCTGGCATGCAAGATATTGATAAACCGCTGATCACCAATTCAATAAATTAAACACATACCTAATTTCAAATTTGTATTCAATATAAAATTCATTCTTTTATTTAAATATTGAGGGAAGTCTTCGTCTATACTTGCATAAACTATAAATAATACAATATACCTATATATTAATACAGTTAATAAATGTAATTTAATTAAAAATAATATTATTCATTGATCTAAATATTAGAAATTTCATTTAGCTCATAATATCTAAGTTGATACTAAAATCAAACATACTAGAATAAAATTATTTAATTATTTGTCATACATTTTATTTCATAATTTTATGAATAGTTTAGTTAGGTATTATGAAGAGTTGTACAAGATAGATAATTAACTTTGTAAACATTTATTTACAATACCGATAGCAGTAGGTAAGATGAAAGTGTAGACTTACTACGTAGGTATTATAATATATTATATTGTTCAAAACATGTTATTAATTCTCTATCATAGTTCAATTTTATCATAAATATAATACGATTTTTTTTTTATGGGAATTATAATTTATAGGTACTACTACATTATATTGGATTTCTTGTCACTATTTCTACAATCTACAATCATTACTCATATAAAATACGATTTTTTTCAATTATATTCATTGAATATAATATAGTATGTTTGTATGTACGTTGTGTCATGTGAATACATGAAGTGTTGTTTGTTAACAGGCGATTTTTATTATTATTATTATTATTATTATTATTATTATTATTATTATTATT